>JAXGGA010006166.1:0-71827 GCA_038373865.1 Uloborus plumipes
GGTTCGAGAGCGCTTCTTCTGGAGCAAGGCGAAGGATGACGTGGAGAAGTGGTGTCATTCTTGTGACGCCTGTGCTGCCCGTAAAGGACCGAAGAGAAGAAGCCGCGGGAAGCTACATCTTTACAGCGTAGGAGCTTCTTTAGAATGAATCGGGATCGACATTCTTGGTCCTCTACCAAAAACTACTGATGGGAACAAATACATCCTCGTTTCCATTGACTATTTCACCAAATGGCCCGAAGCATATTCCATTCCGGATCAAGAAGCTACCACTGTAGCAGAGACTCTAGTCCAGCATTGGATCTCGAGATGTGGGACACCTTTGCAGATCCATTCCGATCAGGGGAGAAACTTCATCTCTGCTGTGTTTAAGAGCCTATGTAAAATCCTCAAAATTGAGAAAACTCGAACGACACCACTACACCCACAATCGGACGGCATGGTGGAGAGATTTAACAGGACAATTCTTAATAATCTCTCGCTTATGGTCTCCAAAAATCAACAGGATTGGGACAAGAAACTTCCTCTGTTCCTGCTGGCCTACCGCAGTGCTGTCCACGAGACCAACGGATATTCCCCATCACAGATGCTCTTCGGCCGAGAGCTTCTGCTGCCTTGTGATCTCGTCTTCGGTCTCCCTCCAGATGCGCCTTCATCGCCTGAGGAGTACGTCCAGGATCTCCAGGCCCGGTTGGAAGACGTTCATCACTTCGCACGGGAGCGAATCAACATCGCGACGGAGAAAATGACCCCATACGACACAAGGTCCACTGGTCATGACTTTCAAGAAGGTGACAAAGTATGGCTATGGAATCCCATCCGACGTAAAGGTCTGTCACCCAAATTGCAGTCGCATTGGGATGGACCCTACACAGTTCTCAACTGGCTGAACGACGTCGTAGTGAGGATCCAGAAGTCATCACATTCAAAACCTAGGGTTGTCCATTATGATCGGCTAGCCCCATACTATGGCCATAGTTCATAACGTAAATCTAAAGCTACCATGGTAATTTGTTTGTAAATTTTGTAAATAACTTTTGCCTTTAATTGTCTGTAATATTACTTCATCAATGTTATTATTTCTTTCATGTTCTCATTGTTATTGTTTATCATGTTTATGATTGGTCATCATGTAATGTGTGCACCTGTAAATTTTCCCTTGCTTCCTTTCTGGGGATTGTACTGCCCGGGACGTGCAGTCCTTGGGAAGGGGGCAATGTTACAAATCTTGTAAATAGTTGTTGTTTTTCCTGCCTCGCATCATTTTCATTAGTTTTGGTTTTATCTGGCGACATGTTGCAAAAGTATCTGAAGATATCACTTTTATCACTTGTATACCGGCCTTGTAACGTTTTGTAGTTTTTACACTTGCCCTACATTTGATAAGCATGAAGACATTTTCGCGCTGAGTGTGTTTTTGTTTTCTTTTTATTGAAATTTCGTGAATGGATTGTGGAAGCTATGAATGAACTTGATTTTGCTAGAATAATGTCGAAACTTCGTTCTCGAGTATAAATAGCTGGCCTTGAACACAGTTAGTTCTTTTCAGATTTTGATTTCTGGAGACTCGTTTTCATTTGCTTGAGCGAATGGTTGTTTTGCTTTTGTATTTGCTTAATTACTGTTCACGTTAGATACGTGGTGCTGAGTTACTGTTGAGAGTCAAGGGCGTAGCCAGGACTCACGTTAGGGGGTGCAAGCAGTGGCACCCCAATAGGAGGTCACTGTGACCTCCCAAAAAGTTCTTATCTGATACAAATTGGCTGATGAAATTTGAAAACAGTGAGACAGTATTGCAAGGCTGAACTTCTTTATTTTATTTCTTTTTTTTTTTCTTTAATTAAAAAATTTATTTATTTTCGTGATGCCTCACGTCTCTTTTGGTAGAGATAGGTAAGTATGCATTCTTGTATTTCATTTATTTATTTTTTAATCATTCAGTAAAAATCTGAGTTTCATTCGGTAAATTACTTTTCTCCTCAAAAACAGGCAAGCTTAACGCATTACTATCATTTTCTGAAAAGTAATCAATACTAGATATAATAACGCAGTTATTATATCTAGTATTGATGAGTAATAGTTATTGGGATGATGATGAATTGATGGATGATAGTAATGGGAGGTCACAGTGACCTCCCATTGGCACGGATCTAGGGGGGTGCAGCTGCACACCCCTGCACCCCCCTAGCTACGCCCTTGTTGAGAGTACAGTGTACTGTTTGCTACCTAATTGCTGGATGTTTAGCAATTGTTTCCTGCTCCTATTGTAAATAGTGTACATACTTGTAAGTAAATTTCTAGTTATTTCCTCAAGATTGGAATGCTCATTTAAAGAAAGTAGAAGGTGCTACGAACTCGTTACAATATACTGAAGGAAATAACGTGTTTTGCGTTCATCTATGAAGATTAACTCTTGTGTTTTAAATTAAAAAAAATTTATATTGATAAAAAAATGCACTTTCAGCTTGTGACAAGTTTTCATAACATGACGAGAGCGCTAACTTCCGCGATGATAATTTCAAGACAAAACATGTTTTGGTATTAATAAAGTGCACTGGTTGAAGCCCTTTTCTATGATGTTTAAGTTTCGATCGAAAGTTTTCATTTCAGTTGTATTGAGCATGGCTAGCTGCGATCCTTAAACGGCTAGCCAGACGCGCCGGAGAACAAAGAAAATCTCGTACAAGGCGAAGTTACCGTTGTCGCCGCTTGTGGCGCTGATCTCCTAGGGTTGGTTTGAGCGTTTTTCTGTGTTAACAATCTAGATTCCGCTTTGCTTTTCAGTGAAAACCGCGTTATTTCTTTCAAGTGATTTTTCTGTTCATGCATTATTCATCGAAACACATCTCACGATACTCGATTGCACATTATTTTCATGTGTTCTTTTTTTTTTTTTTGTGAATGTTGTGTTAGAGTGTCTATTGCAAAGTATTGACGAAAATCATTTTCATTCTTTTCGCAGGCACTTTTTTTTGTATTTTAGTTTGCAATTTTAACTCACAACTGGTACTGGCGGTATAAGAACGCTGGTATGCTCATTGTCTTCACTTAAAAATAATCTGAATCTCTGAAAAGTTTAAATTCATTCATATATTCATTATATTATTTTATTTTTTTAAACTTTTTTTTAATTTTTTCTTTATTTATTTTTTGAGATTCGTTAATTTTCTGTCAAATACAAAATTTTAATAGGAAAGCAATTTGAATTGATTGGGGGGGGGGATGAAGTATTTGGCTGAGCTGCACATGCTAAGATCTCAATATCTGTTCTTCTTCTTTCTTTTATTTTTCCTTCGTTCTCGGGCTATTTTCGTGGCACCAGATTTTACATGGGTTATTGCTTTCATTTTTATATTGCATGATTATTTGAATATATTTCACCCTAATAAAAAATAAATAAATAAAAAAATAAAATAAAATTTTCTTAAACATATGAGGAATTAAAATATAGAAGCGCCGAAGAAAACGTAAACGTTCAATTAAAATGCAGTTAGATGCAGGCCCGTCCTTCCGAATTGGGTTGTATTTTAATTGACCCCCCTCCCCCGGATGGGGGGGAAATTCCGAATTAGGGGGGGTCAGAGGGGGTCAATTAAAATAGTTTTGTATTTTAATTGACCCCCTCCCCCGAATGGGGGAATTCCAAATTGGGGGAGAAGGGTCAGAGGAGGGTCAATTAAAATACAGTTTTGTATTTTAATTGCCCCCTCCCCCGAATGGGGGAGAAATTCCAAATTGGGGGAGGGGGTCAGAGGGGGTCAATTAAAATACAGTTTTGTATTTTAATTGCCCCCCTCCCCCGGATGGGGGGGAAATTACGAATATGGGGAGGGGGGTCAATTAAAATATAGTTTTATTGACCCCCCTCCCCCGAATGGGGGGGATTCCGAATTGGGGGAGGGGTTTAGAGGGGGTCAGTTAAAATACAGTTTTGTATTTTAATTGACCCCCCTCCCCCGGATGGGAGGGAAATTCCGAATTGGGGGAGGGGGGTCAGAGGGTGGTCAATTAAAATACAGTTTTTTTATTTTAATCGACCCCCTCCCCCAAATGGGGGGATTCCGAATTGGGGGAGGTGTGAAGATATTGAGCTAAATTTTTATTGAAAAGGTCCGAAACGTTAAAATGGTTGATACAAATTAGCGACAAACGCTACAGGAACGAATCCATTAAATCAACTAAGCAATTAGTGGAAGTTGCCAAAACATAATAAGCAAAAGTTAAGTGTTGGCAACTAACAAAACAAAATATTACTAGAGCCTACAGAATTAACAATTCAACACTCCCTCCAATTCTGTTGGCGGTAGAATTCTGTTGGCGACTGAATTTACAAAACAAAAATCTAAATGAATGAAACATAATAATAAAAGTCTATAAAAGTATGCATCAGTCTTTAAGAGTGTCCATGTCTTTCACGTTTAGTAAATCTCTGATTTTTTTTAAATTTCACTCTGTTAAGCGCTTTCGTAAAAATATCTGATAACTGATCCTCAGATTTTATATATCTAACGATTACAGACTTATCCTCATACTTTTTACGAATAAAGTGATAGCGCACGTCGATGTGTTTTGTACGCTTGTGAAATACAGGATTTTTAATCAGCTTGATAGCACTCTGATTATCAACTAGGAGTGTTACACCCTTTTCACATAGTTCGCTTTCATTTATGTCTTGTAAAAGTTGACGTAGCCATAAAACTTCCCACCTTTTCTGCGCTGCAATAGCTAGTAAGACTCTTATGGTATCAAACCTTGAAGTTGCCGAGAAAGTTTCACTGAAATCTACTCCCTCCTTTTGGGAGAACCCCTTAGCACAAAGCCCTGCTTTAAATTTCTCTACTTTTCCATTTGGGAGATACTTTACTTTAAAAACCCACTTGGATCCGATTGCGTTTCCTGTTGCTGGTACAGGTACAATATCCCACGTTTCATTTTTATTAAGCGAATTTAATTCATCTCTTATAGCAGCTTCCCAATTTTTTGCTTGAGGCGAACTCATTGCTTCTTCATATGTGTTGGGCGTGATAATATCAGCTAGATTGGCTTCATAACGAGTCGGAGCTTTTAGGTCATTTCTTGGACGAAGAACGTAATGATCGTTATCCATTGAGTTCGCAGGATCACTAGGTAACTCAGCTTCTTTATCCACAGATTCGTTCTCTTTGCCATTGTCATCAGCAACATTCTCATCAACTAAGTCATTTTCATCAGTAAACAGAAATTTTGATGGTGGACAAGATATTCTCAATTCTTCATTTTCCTCACGGGAGGTAACGTTTCTTGATACTTTGATCCTTTTAGTGACTGGATCGAAAAGACGATAATTCGTTGACTCTTTCTCATATCCAACAAAAATCATTCTTTTGCTTTTTGGTTCTAATTTCTTCCGTAGAGTATCAGGAACATGCATGTAAGCTTCTGAACCAAATATTTTTAAATGATTAAGTGAAGCCGATTTTCCAGTCCAAAGTTCATAAGGGGTTGAATTGGGAGCTTGAGTAGTCGGCGTTCTGTTCGCAATATAAGTAGCTGTGCACACCGCCTCGGCCCATAAAGCCAGCGACAACCTTTTAGAGTATATCATACTTCGAGCACTTTCTACTATTGTCCGTATATCTCTCTCACTTCTTCCGTTTTGCTGCGGAGTGTAAGATGCTGTAGTTTCTAATTGAATACCTTTCTTGTTCAAAAAGTCAGAAAAATTCAAATTGATGTACTCGCTTCCATTGTCAACTCTGAGAGCCTTGACTTTGTGATCAAATTTATTTTCACATAGTGTAACAAATTTCTTGAGTGCTTCCAGAGCATCACTTTTATGTTTGAGGAAATAAACTGTTCTGAATCCACTGTAATCATCTTTCATTAAAATGAAATAATTTGCGCCTCCGAAGGACTGTACAGACATAGAACCACAGACATCACAATATATCGGCTCACCTGCTCTAGTAGCTTTGTAATTTCTAGATTTAAATGGCAATCTGTGCTGCTTACCATATTGACATCCCTCGCACAAGAATTCATCTTTGTTTGAAAAATCTATCTTTTCGATTAATCCTCTGTTACTCAATTCAGAGAGAGCTTTTAAATTTATATGTCCTAAACGTTCGTGCCATATTTTTAAGTTATTCTTGTGAGAAAAGTTCACTTCATGCGAAACAATAGTTTTAAATTTATTTTCGTGATATAAATTGTTTGCAGAACGAACTGCTGTCCCAACTAACTCATCCTTATGATTGTAGATATCAGCATGATCATCAAATTTAATTATTTTCATACCTTTGCTTGTTATAACACCTTCAGAAATAGGATTTTTCTTCAAATCTGGAACATATAGAACACCAGTTATTTCTCCATCTTGCCAATATCCGTTTACAAATCTTTTGATCTTTATGTTTCCCTTTCCTTTGATCGGCATTTCTGAATTGTCTCCAATGCGAATGAAGGAATTACCATTGGATTCGCTAAAACTATCAAAATAATGCAGATTGTAGGTCACGTGACAAGATGCACCACTGTCGAGAATCCACGGTTCACTGTCTTCGATAGTTTTTCTTATTTCAATATTGCATACACTGTAGTTTGACGAATTTTCATCTATTTCTGGAGCGCCATTTTCTTTTTCGAGAGACCCAGTAGGACATTCACGAGCATAATGTCCTTTTTTGTGGCAAGAATAGCACGTTATTTTGGTTTTATCCACCCTAATACTTTGATTTTTATATTTCTTCTTATTCTCGGGATCACTGGTCTGCAATTTTGGCGTAAATTTAGACCTATTTGACGCCAAAAACGCAGATTCACTCTGCTCAGATTGTGACAAAGAAGTTTCTTCGTCGATAAGTCTCGCAGTTAGATTTGACAAGTTTTGTTTGCTTTCATCAACAGACAACCAAGCTTGTCTAAAATTTCTGTACTTTAGAGGCAATGTGCCAAGAATTTTAGTAATTATGGCAGCATCACTAATACTTTCTCCAACATCTTTGATTTGATGAGCAAGATTTTCTATCTTTGCAATATATTGCACAACAGTTTCATTGCACTCCATTTTTAACTGATGAAATTTATCAAGTAACAGCATTTCATTAAAGTCCGACTTTAATTTAAAAATAGAGTCCAGTTTCTTAAGCATTTCATATGATGAAGTACAGTTTTCTATAAGCGTTACTTGAGATCAGGGGTGCCCATCCCCCCCAAGCTCAATGGCGCAAATTCCCCCCCCCCCAAAATTTTGCCAACCCTCTTTTACTAATTTATTTTTTATTTTTAGCGCTCTCTATTTATTTATTTTTTAAATATTATTTATTTTTTTATTTATTTTTTATTACAATTATTATTACTTAATTAAAAAAATTCTGCGCTACGCCACTGAAAGTTATCATTTTATTATGACTTAAAAATAGACACTGAAGGTTTCAACTGAATGCAATACTTCTAATCCCAAGATTTTTACGCACTATTTGTTTAAATAGGGCTGGGTGAAATAAACAGAATCTGAACGGATAAGATTAGTTTAAAATATTTACAATAAACAGCAATACATTAACTAAATAAACTTGCTTGTGCTATGCAAATGAAAATAACTATTATAGTACAAACAAACATTTTCGTAGATTAATGAGTGTCATATAAATAAAACAATAATTTCAACTCGATCTTTAATAGTAAAATCAAACATTGAAAGACAATTCAAATGTTTAAAAATGTGACGCATAAAAAGGTAGATAAATACCATTGTAATATTTATATGTGTTGATCAGCTAAAAGCGTGAAGTCGTAAATTTCCACGAAAATTTTCTCATTTGGGAGTTTATAATGAGGCATCTATATATATAAAGATGACGGTGTTTGTTTGTTTGTTTGTTCGTTTGTTTGTTCGTTTGTAACCGCTGGCCAGAAGCCCCCACAGCACCTACGGACCTGAAACTTAACTCAAAAATTCGAACGTACCCCGCCCTCGTGCACCTCGAAGCCCAAATTTTTAATTTCGAATTAGTTATTTTTAAATTAATTAATTAGTCTCATTTTTGGTGTATCCGCCATAATTGAGGGGGGAAACCTCCCCCCACCCCAAAACATTATATATCGTTGGAAAGGATTTTTTTTTCTGAAAAAGAAAAGTTTTAGCACGTTTCTGTCCGTTAATTACGACAGGAGATATTAATTAATCAAATTTAGTCAATTTTCAAGGCATAACTCTACGCAACACTGAAACACTAGAGCCATTTTCCTGATCAGCTGCTCTTTTGTCCCTGAAGTTACTTTGTGGTTTAAATTTGCGTATAGATTTAAGCCTTGAAAATTTATTCAATTTGATTAATTAATATCTCCTGTTACTTACTTAACTTTCTGTCTCTTATATTTATTTGGCGAATTGATTTAAACTTTAACATGACTTTAAGTGGATTTTAAAAGGTTGTGGAGCGCATTTGAACTAAAGGATATAATATTTTTTCTTCAGAGGAGGTTAAAGTGAATTTAAATTTATTAAGTTGACTTCCTCAAAATTCGGGGTTCCCGAAAATGTCACAATGGAACTATCATTGTCAAAAATTTAGGGATGGCTTATCAGTTCCTCTTCGCATTTGGCGTCGTAAAGTTTGGCGACAATCAGGAAATTTACCAAACCTCCCATCCAGTGAAACACTACTTTCTCCACCTCAAAGAAAAATAAAACGGTCTGGGAAGGAACAGTAGTTGTTTGCAATTTAAAGCGTATTTTATTGCATGTTTAAAACATGTATTTAATGCCGCCATCACTAAATTTTTAATAATAATAGTTCCATTCTGACATTTTCTGTAACACCGCTATTCAGTTAACCGGGAAATTTTCCAAACTTCCCGGCCAGCGAAATCTTCATTATTTGAGAGTCACTGTTAGATTGTAATCACTTCAAAGAGATGGTACGAAAGACATTATATTTCTTTCCTTTTAATGTTCACATTAAAATCATGGAAGAATGGTTGTAGCTGATCTACCTGATACAATCGGTTCCCTGTGTTAATAAATTTAGATTTGGCGACCAATTTTACATTGAAATTACGGTTAAATCGGTGAATTATATTAAATTTCAAGGGCAATATTGCTGTGTTCGTTGAGAGTTTTCGAAAATCTTGGCTCTACAGTTGTGTCAAAAGTTCCATTGAAACGTAAAAATTTCGCTAAAAATAAATAAGTTCCTCACACACACACGAAAAGAAGAAAAAAGTCTTTAAAACTAAAATAATCCTCGCATTGAACACTACAAACTGAAATGGCATTAAAAGTGTCATCAATATATTTTAAAAGGTCGTGGTGCACATTTGAATTAAAGAATATAATAATTTTACTTAAGAGGGTGGAGTGAATTTAAATTTATTCAGTTGACTTTCTTTACTTTTTTGCACGGGCATCGCCGTGCGGGTACTGCTAGTAAATTAATAAAATCAGATAATAAATTCGGGTGGGATAAATATAATAAAAATAGCTATGAAAATGATTAGTAATTCCCAATAGCAACAAGAAATTAAATCAATGATATAACTTACACTTAGCAAATGAAAATAATGCCTCTTTGCCTGGACCGTCATTTCAAACTTTTCCAGCGGGGGCAATGGGTATGTATTCAATGTAAAATATGCCAAAAAATAGTAAAAACCCCGCCCACTTGCAGGTAAACACATTGTTTTCCCAAGGGGGGGGGGTTGACCCTCTGAATCCCCTAAATGACGGGCCTACCCTCCACTTCGTAAGAGTCCAGGTGCCTCTCAAATGGTAATAGCCATCAAGAAATAATTGTGCAACATGAAAGAATCTTAGTCCTGTTAGAAACAAACAAATTAACTTCTCAGGCAGACACTAAAAAATTCATTTTCTCCCTTTTAACTTTTAGCCCAATATTCATGTGCCATAGCTATCATGGAACTAATGAATTCCCTATTTCAACGCATGCATAAAAACAGTTCAGGATTTTTAAGATGCAAGCCATGCTCATATATAGCCACTTAATGAACCGTCATTAATACTAATAAACCAGGTGTTTGGTGGTTATATATATATATATATATATATACATATAAAGTGTACCTTTTTGAAATCAAATAATTAACAAAGTAAGATAGTTTTAAAATACTCTTACAAGGAATGTTTAATATAAATCTTACCGTGAAGTTGATGGTGCATTTTGTATATTTGTCATTGTCACCGTTGAAACAGTGGAGCCTGCACCCGTGTTACTAGTCGCTTTATCCCAAGTACTACTGCCTTTCTTAACAGCTACAACTTTGTACTTGATATTAATATTATTTCTAAATTAAAATGCATGTTTTTTGCGACAATGTTCAGTCCATTTGTCTTGTCTGTGCACAGTGTTGCAAAGTACTTCTAAATATTTATATTTGAACGAAGTTTTAAGAGCTCTAGGCATCTTCGAAGGATTTCTTTTAAAATTTCACAAAACTTGAACCGCCATTTACTATGAACGCGACAAGCTGCTACAAAATAGTCGATAACAGCGCATCTCACATTAATATGGCAACAGTACGGTAGGCAGAAACTGTGACACTCCGCATTGAGAAATCTTTATCATCTAGTGTTAAGATTAAACTGAACTGAAGTGTAAAAAAAATAATAAAGTAATAAAAATAATAAAATCAAACGTTGGAATACCCGTAGCTAATGACTTCGGAGCAGAAAAACTGCATAATTTTGTAGTTGTAAAACGGTATATATAATGTCATTTTGTTGATGTTATTTGTCTATTAGGGTGAAATACAGCAACTAATACATTCGCGCAAATAACGAGTTCCAGGCGCCACTAATAAATAATGTTTAGGCTGGAAGTTCCTATTTTGCATTTGAGCCGAGATTTGTTATGGTGTCAGTGGTAATGCTGAAGTTGAATTGATAGCGTATCTTTTTTTCCCCCGCTTAGCAGTTTTATTCTAATTACTCAGCAACAATTCAGATACAAATCGTTCGAAAAGAAATTAATATTTTTCGATATTAACTTCGCACAAAAAAAAAAAAAAACGTAAATTTAAAACAAAATGGAAAAAAAAAATTAAATATAAAGTTGATAAATAATTAAAATTGAAAAAATAAATTGATAAATAATTTAAATTAGTAAATAAATAAGTTAAAAAAATCCCCCCCAAAAATTTTGATGGCGCAACTTGCGCCATAATCCCCCCCTGTGGGCACCCCTGCTTGAGATAACTCCATAGCCGATGATATCGTGAACATCGCTACTGCATCGTCCTTTTCCCATTGTTCTATTTTCGCATCGTCAGAACTTGGCTTACTTTTAGTCCCATTGGCGATCGAAAATACACCTTTTGCCTTAAGAGCGCAATTGATTTGAAATTTCCACTGTGAATAATTTTGTCCACTAAATTTGCTAATAGCAGAAATGTCAATACCAGCCATTATAATTGCGTTACTTTAAACTCTTCAAATGACTTCGAATTTAATGCATTTCAAAAGATAAAAATATAGCATACCAAATCCACTCACATTCAATAAACGCAGTTCGGAGCGTGAACTGGTTCCGTAACCTGTGAAGATATTGAGCTAAATTTTTATTGAAAAGGTCCGAAACGTTAAAATGGTTGATACAAATTAGCGACAAACGCTACCAAGGCTTCACTAGATAGCGTTTTATACAGGCTGCTTCATTTGATCAAAATCTTTGGGATAAAAACGGATGCATGTCGCCTAGCGACATCTATCGAATTTTGTGGTAACTAACATTATAAACAAATCAGATAATAAAAGACAAAATTAAAATTTAATTTGTTGGCGACAATTTTACAATTTGGCATTCAATTCTATTTTATTATATTTTAACGTCATTTAATAGCTTGTTCGATTTGCTGGTTTATTCTGCATTTTAACGGCTTGTTTTAATTAGTTAGCGAATTATTTTTCATTTTAATTGATTCTAATTATAATTAAACTATGAAACGACACTGGCACCGCAGAGCGATAAATGGCGATTTTGGAACGATAGTTCCATCAAAACTTTTGATGAGTTTAGATTGTCAAATTAATTTGTTTGGCGAGTTTTTTAACAAGAATTCTCACATTATTTCGCAGCTTTTTTTTCAGTTGGCCCATTATTTTACTTTCAAGTATTAAACGTATGTGTGAAATTAGAAACAAAAAAGGGAAGATTTCGGTGATTGGAAGTCTGGTTATCTTTCCCTATTGGCGTTAAATCTTTGTGGCCAATTTATGAGCGAGGGAAATACTTCCTTCGCAAACATAAACTAAAGAGCAACAAAATAAAGTAATTATCGCCAAAAATTTGGCAACCACACCAGATTCCCAATTATCGAAATATTATCAATGTGTGAAATTTAACATAAAAAGAACATTACCTTTTAATGTTGTGTAAATGAAAAAAAAAAAATTACATTTGGTCGTCGTAATATTGTAGTTTTGTTTATTTTTTTCGTACTTGTATTGCTCTTTAGTACTAAGCGATTATATATGCTCATTTCGTTGTTACTAAAGAAATTAACATGTTTTGTTGTCAATCGTCTTTCCGTTGAACACCAATTGCTTCATTGCAGGGCATTCATTCTGGGGCATCAAAAGGAAATGTCTCTGCGAATAGATTCGCCATTTATCGCTCTGATGGGTCAACGCTATCAAAATGAACATCTGAGCTTTTGCGTAGCAATTAAGATCGTGTGAGCAACAATAATGAAACTAAATAGTAAATAGAACAATCTTATTTCATTGCTACATTTTTATTTATCGGCTGCGAATTTAAGCGTATATTTTATTAACCCATTAACCGCCGAAACTCGAAATCATTTTTTGTTTTTGATAGAAATCATAAAAGTTGTTATTTTGAGCCCATACAATAGTATTATGCCGCAAAAAGAACAAAATTTCACTTATATTTAGAAATATAGGGTGTTGCGTTGACGCAACGTCAGCGGAAAAGGGGTACGGATGCTAAGTAGTTTTATTTAATACAATTCCGCAGTTTCAATGCGTTTTAGACAGGTAAAATTTGTATGAGCTTTGATATGGTTTTGTAACGTGCAGAGAACTTTAGAAGAAATTGAAATTTGTTTTAAAAAAATCAATCTTCACAAATTTAAAATTTAACAAAAATTTGATTATCCAAGGTTATCCATGATAAACTTCGTTGCAATCGGGTTGGAGAGCAATATCACAAGCATTGCAACGATAAACAGTTGGACAATGGCAATGGGGCCGGGGTCAGCCCGATCAGTAAGGCGTCGGACTCGTAACCGGAGGGTCCCGGGTTTGATCCTAGCCGATCAAAGATCCACCGTTGTTACTAATGGTGGTTGGGCGACGCAAAATAAGGGTCGTGGTCACAAAGTCCTCCAAGTGAAACGATGCTTCCGGGGGGTACAACCCAGTTGTTTGCCCGTCCCTTGGTCTGGTTCAAAAGAACAGAACACTCTGAGCTAAATCGGGCTTCCACCTTAATGGTGCTCGTAAATACGGAAGCCGTACTTATTCCGCGTTAAATCGGGTAGATCGGTCTACTCGGGCTCGTTTATCCGAGTGGTTTCAGAAACAACACAATGGCAATACTTGCACCGTATTCTTTCGTTATTTGTAAACCTTGCTGTAAAAAGCCTCCCAGATACTGGCATTGGAAAGCTGAATGTACTTGGCCGCCATGTACATGTACTTTTCTTATGTGTATTATTATCAAAAGGGGAGGGGGAGGCACTGCAAAAACTTAAGTGCAACCTTCCGTCTAAAATCCAACAGTGACTTTGTATGTGCTTCTTCAGATAGTCATGAAAGTTTCCAAGCATTTGTTTGCACAACATCGATATAGTTTGAAAATATTGGGCACCATTTTTTCTCTCTGACTCTAATTCTATAATTTGAAACTAAATTATCGCACAAATCAACATTTAACGTTATATTGCTCAATGATGCAAAGCTGAGGAACAGAAACATTTTTCTTCTGAATTCTGGAGTAGCGAGAAACGATCTTTACAAGGCTCAATTTTACCGTAAGTAGAACCTCGAATCATCATCATCAGAGTTTTCATTTATTTTTTTTTTTTTTTAAACCTGTTCGAATGCTTCTTAAGCTAAGATATCTTGTTCTGGGCATTTCAAAAGGCGGAGATGAAAAAAAAAGCTTGCACAGTCAAAACGCACAGAATGAAAATGAAATGTATGACTTTCGTAAGAACAGTTGAGGCAAGCAGTCTGACTACCCCTTTTTCGCTGACGATGCGCTCGCGCAACACCTGCTTTTGCTTTCCTTCCCTCCCCCACATAATCATTTTCTGAGCGGATTTTTTTTATCAAAGTGACCTTGACTAAGAGTATTTCACATATAAACCCAAACTTTTTTTCATTTTTGACTTTTTTGATAGAAAAATAGATTACAAATTTGAGCAAAAAAAACCGCGTTAGAACCACAATTTTTATTACATATAAAAAAAATGTTTGAGGCAATTTTTTTACTTAACATTTTTATATGGTTGTTCTTAAACCTAAAACTGAAATCAGTACAAAAATTAGTTAAATAGCGATTTTTTTATGATTTTTTATAATGACCGTTGCGTCAACGCAACACCAGCGGGTAATGGGTTAATGCAGAGATGTCAAAATTGAACGCCATTGCTATATGTTGCTAATTCGAAGAAAGTAAACAATGAATGAATGTCGTATGACTGAATCATGAGTTGCGACCAACTTTACCTGAAAAGGGAATTTATTTCCCCTAAAAAGCAGTACTAATAAGGCCTTCGGCATCAATTCACTCTGTACTCCACTTCAGTAAACTATATCAATATTTTTTAACCCTTAAAGATAGGATGAACATCACTTTTTACAGCAGAAACAATGTGCTAATAAATGTAAACAAACACATCATTCAGCGCTCTCTAGCGGGCAAATCTTTACCATTGATGTTTTGAGTAATGAAGCAGCCTGTATAAAACGCTATCTAGTGAAGCCTTGACGCTACAGGAACGAATCCATTAAATCAACTAAGCAATTAGTGGAAGTTGCCAAAACATAATAAGCAAAAGTTAAGTGTTGGCAACTAACAAAACAAAATATTACTAGAGCCTACAGAATTAACAATTCAACAGGAGGGGGTCAGAGGGGGGTCAATTAAAATACAAAACTGTATTTTAATTGACCCCCCTATGACCCGCTTCCCCCAATTCGGAATCCCCCCCCTTTCGGGGGAGGGGGTCAATTAAAATACAAAACTATTTTAATTGACCCCCTCCCCCAATTCCGAATTCCCCCCATTCGGGAGAGGGGGTCAATTAAAATACAAAACTGTATTTTAATTGACCCCCCTCTTTGATCCCCCTCCCCCAATTCGGAATTTCCCTCCCATCCGTGCGAGGGGCGTCAATTAAAATACAAAACTGTATTTTAATTACCCTCTCTGACCCCCTCACCCGATTCGGAATCCCCCCCCATTCGGGGGAGGGGAGATCAATTAAAATACAAAACTGTATTTAAATTGATCTCCTCTGACCCCCTCCCCAATTCGGAATTCCTTCCCCCCAATTCGGGGGAGGGGGTCAATTAAAATACAAAACTGTGTTTTAATTGACCCCCCTCTGACCCCCTCCCCAATTCGGAGTTTCCCTCCCATCCGGGGGAGGGGGTCAATTACAATACAAAACTGTATTTTAACTGACCCCCCTCTGACCCCCCTACCCCAATTGGGAATTTCCACCCATTCGTGGGAGGGGGTAATTAAAATACAAAACTGTATTTTAATTGACCCCCCTCTAACCCCCCTCCCCCAATTCCGAATTCCCGCCCATTCGGGGGAGGGGGTCAATTAAAATACAAAACTGTATTTTAATTGACCCCCTCTGACCCCCCACCCCCAATTCTGAATTCCCCCCATTCGGGGGAGGGGGGTCAATTAAAATACAAAACTGTATTTTAATTGACCCCCTCTGACGCCCTCCCCCAATTTGGAATCCCCCCATTCGGGGGAGTGGGGTCAATTAAAATACAAAACTATTTTAATTGACCCCCCCTCTGACCCCCCTCCCCTAATTCGGAAGTCCCCCCCCCATCCGGGGGAGGTGGGTCAATTAAAATACAAAACTGTATTTTAATTGACCCCCCTCCCCCAATTCGGAAGGACGGGCCTGCATCTAACTGCATTTTAATTGAACTTTTACGTTTTTTTCGGCACTTCTAAAAATGTAATTTTAGAAGAATCAGCTTTCCTTTTTGCAACTCTGGTTAAAACGGAAGTGAGGAAAATGTAATTCTTTAAATAAATGATTGTATCTCGAATATATAAAGCTATCTTTTAAATCAGATGTAAACGTAATGTTTCACGTAAATGTAGTTTCGAAGACTGCATGTGTTATGACTTTTAAACAATGTTTAAATTGTTTCATGTGCGTTACAAATGTTTTAAACTGTGAACACATAACAACACTATGTATTTTGATGTTTGTTTGTTTTTTCATCAAGACTGAAACAGTTTTTCTCCTAGAAATCAAGTCTTTACACGCATGTTATTGCTATACCTTTCCCTTTAAAAAGTCTCACCGAACCCTAGGAGATCAGCGCCAAATGACTGAAGTGGCAGAAAATGTAAGTTCTGCTTGTACGCTCTTTTTCGCCCGTCTGGCTAGCCGCTTAAAGATCGCAGGTAGCCATGCATTGAGTTACCAGTAAGATTTGTTCAATCTGGACTTTTCCGTTTCTACCAAATGAAGTGTCATGCCGGCAGCGGAAATTAACACACAAAATAAATTATTTTTTTAATGTATTTTTGCATAATGGAAAAGAAACCTATTGCCATGGACATAATAAGGTGTTTTCATTCTTGAATCTTTAATAAGGGATGTTCTTGTTCAGCTATCATATTGCGGAAAATTCGCCATGTCGGCAGCGCTGAAGTAGAAGATATTTGTTACGAAACTGATGCGTGTGTCACAGATGTTTTTTCGCAATTCTTTCTTCGTGTTATGAGTTTGTTGAGTTGAGTTTTAAAGTACAAAGATAATTTCAAGTGAATCGTTTTTCATGCCAGATTGATTGGAAGCAGTTTATTTACTGCTCTTTTAAATGCTTCAAAAACATTAATTTTTCCGCAAAATTTGAGTTTTCAAGCCAAATTATTGCTATTTTTCACCCTCTTTTCTTTTACATTAATATTCAGACCTTCGCTCGTAATTACTGCACCCAAAAATAGAATTTTGTTTTAAAATGGAAAACTTGCGAGCAGTTTAGTGCAAGTCTCCCTCCCCGACCAAACTCTGACTGTCTTGAATTAATTTCGTTTTTTAAGATTGTTTTAAGAATTTTATTTGATATTGATTTTTTAACTATTAACCTACTTATCGGTGAAAATAACTTAGTCGCACTTATTTAAACTTTAACTAACTTTTAATTAGTCTCTAATTAAATTGTTTATGAAACAAAAAGCGTTCAAGCTGTGTAAATAGTAATACAGTGCGTCGCAAAAGCTTAAGCACAACCGAAATCTTTTAATAAGACAAAAAGTATACACCAAAAAGCTTTGAAATTTTTACTGTAATTTAACAAACAGCTTACAAATCCATGTCTCGAATTTGAAAACAATTCATAGAAATTAAAATACGATTATATGATAAAATCAAAATATTGCTGTCGCAAAAGTTTAGGCACAAAAACGGAATATATATATTTTAGAAAGCATAAAAGTCTCTTAGTAGTCTATGGTGTTACCGTTGCTGATGAGTTCGAATATGCGATTTTTCATCAATATTGGCACGAGATTATGGAAGATTTTGGGAGTTAGTCTGTACCAGGCTTCCTCGATTGCAGATTTAAGCTCTTGAACAGAGCAATACTGCTTCCCATTCTGGTATACGTCACGTGCGAGAATTTCCCAGATGTTTTCTATGGAATTTAGGTCTGGGCTGAGTGCTGGCCAGTTCATTACACTAATATTTTGAAAAGCAGGCCATTCTTTCGTACTACGGGAATTGTGTATTGAAGCGTCGTCTTGCTAAAAAATCCAATCAGGACCACCTAGGACTTCACCAAATGGTAACAAATGCTTTCTTAGGGTATCTTGATACCTTTCTGAATTTTGTCTACCCTTTAGAAAGCTAAGAGAAGCTTGTCCGTTGAAGCAAAAAGCGCCCCATACCATGACTGAGCCACCACCATGTTGCCTACTAAATACGCACTTCGGATCTTTCCCCAAGTCACGCCAGTAGTATGAGAACCCATCTGGACCGTCTAAATTCCATTTTTTTAAATCAGAGAACACAACAGTAATCCATTCGTCACTGTAATGCATATGATGCTTTGCCCACTGCGGTCTTGCTTGTTTGTGACACTTTTTCAGAAAAGGTTTGCGAGCTAACTTTTGTTTTTTGATAAATCCTGATTCTTTTATTCGTCTGCTTATGGTATCACGTGATACTTTTGTTACAAGTCTAGTTTTTATTTGATTAAGTGACAAGTTTTCAGTTAAGACCAGTTTTTTTAATTCTTCTATGCTCACGAGAGGTAGTTTTTCTCGGTCTTCCTGAGCGAAACGCAGGTTTAAATTGATTTCCATGTTTCAGAACATTATAAATACCACGTTTAGATCGATTTAAAACCACTGAAATTTGTATAACTGAGTTACCTTCTGCTTTCAGCTTCCAGAGTTTCACAACTTCTTCAGACGAGAACTGTAGTGACTTCAGCATCTTGATAACACTTTAAGCCATTTCTACACTATATAATTCGCTCAAAAGAACCGCACTGGTTCTTCACGCATCACGTTTCAAGAGATATCTGCATAAAATCTGATCTGTGCATAAACTTTTGCGACAGCCAAAAAAATAGCTTTTGTATTTTCCGATTTTCGTTGCGGTTATAGTTTTCAAAACTTCAAACACTTAATTAGGATCATAGTAGCGACTTACAATATAAATATGAAAGCATTCTGCTGAAAAGATTTCTTTTTATTCAAAAATTTGCATAGTGCTTGAACTTTTGCGACGCACTGTACATTCTAAGCAATAACTATATTCTTTTTGAACATAAAAGGTAGTGAAAGTGTTTACTTTTGTACACTAAGTGTAAAATCTGTAACATTTGTCAGATCGGTAGCATTCTCATCATGTCGGTAACACTCAAAAAAAAAAAAAAAAACCCGCCCCCTAAAATGGGCTAAATGTTCGCCTTGACCATGCCCCGAATTTTAAAAAAAGTTTTTCCATTGTGTATTTGAAAAACCTTATTAATTTTATTTTCTGAGTATTTTTAAAAATTGAAAATTTCCATAGTCAAATTGGCACTTTTCCTCATATTTTTTAACCGTTATTCACTCTGTTATGTTTTAACCGTTATGGGAAAGTAGATAGCTCTTCAGTGATATTTATTTTCTCGAGTTCAAATGCGAGGTTGTTCTTAATGTTTGACAATAGTGAATTAAGTGCTTTTATATATCTTTTGCATTATTTTAATATACAGGGTGTCCACTCCTATCGTGGCCAAATAGCTAATTTCTTAACCGTTAGAGATAAGCATATAGTTCATTTAGAAAAAAATCTCTAAATTACGAAAGGAATTTTGGGTCTATTCAATGTTTTTCAAAAAATCAAATTTTGAAAGAGTTACGAAATTTAAATTTTTATACAGTCTAGAGTCCTATCAATCATATTTAGTAAAACATTCTTGATACTGTAGCGTTTAAAACTTAAAAAATATCACTGTTCTACGACAAAAATTGACCGAGTTATGACGTTTTGAAAAATCAAGATTTTGAAGGATTTCGCATACGGTCCCGTATACGATCTCTCGATGACGTCATGAAATAATGCAAAATCTTGATTTTTCAAAACGTCATAACTCGGTCAATTTTTGTGGTAGAACAGTGATTTTTTTTTTTTAGTTTTAAACGTTCCAGTGTCAAGAATGTTTCACTAAATATGATTGATAGGACTGGGGGGCTGTATAAAAATTTAAATTTCGCAACTCTTTCAAAATTTGATTTTTTGAAAAAGGTTAAATAGACCCAAAATTCCTTTCGTAATTTGGAGATTTTTTCCTAAATAAACTATATGCTTATCTCTAACGGTTTAGAAATTAGCTATTGGGCCACGATAGGAGTGGACACCCTGTATGTTTTTGTGGGCAACATATGCGGCAGAACGGCGCGTGACTTTCTTCTTAATTTTAAAATTATATAACGGTCATTTTCAAAATTTGCTTACATTTGCTGTCCGGAGATTAAAAAAACGATTTTGAAGCATAACTTATATTTTAAATTCAATGCGAACAATTATTTTCTGCCAAAAATACTTCAAAAAAAAATTCTATCACTCAGCAAATTATTGAAATTTATTTATTTATAGTTATATAAGTCTTTAAAAATGAGAATCAAGGCAAAGACGCTTGTCCGTTTCCAATTTCCGCAAGTTAAACTATTTTTTTATATACTTAATTATAAAAAAAAGTACACACAACAAATTGTTTTTATATATTGACTATTAGTATATAATATTCAGAATAAATATTGACAACAGTATTTCTTTTTCATTAAGAAATACATGAACATATTTTGTCCGGCAGTTCTTTTCAAGTCCGTTACCCTAAGATTATTTTAGCTAAAAAAGACATTTATTGCAGTCAAAAGATGGTAACACGTATTCAGTTAACTTAACAAACTAGTGACGTAACTATTTCGTACCATTTTGTTTTCTTGAGTCGAGAAGTATTGCTGTGGCGTTTCGCATAAGATTTCTTCTAGGTGCGTATTTTTGTTCTTTATCAAGTCTGTTACCAAAGATTTCAGTATTAATTTTACTTTTTCTCAACTTTTGCCCCTAAATCTTGTTTTTTATACAACTCTAAGAAAATGCATATTGTTGTTCAATTTTCAAATCCGACAACCAAGCCATAATTTGACATTTTTGTTGAAATGTCAAGTACGTTACTGGTCAAATCCATTACCAAATGTCAAGTCTGTTACCATACAGTTTTTTTAATCAATATTTTAACAATCACGAACATCGTTTAAGCTTCAGGGACGCAAGTAATTACAAATTAAGTTGGTTCTAGGCGTTATGATACAGTTTAAAAGTGAGAATTCATATTGATTTTGAATGGTAACGGACGACAATTTTCTTTGCAACTTAAAGTTTTACAACGGCATTTGAATACTTAATTATGCATCAAAGTGTACAACCAATTACTTTTTCACACACCTAAAATATGTGACTAAACATCTGTTAGTGTTTCTAAAAGAAAATTGCAAGTTAAAAAAATACTTAAAAATTCTGAAATGAAGCACATGGTGAAAATGACCCATAAGTCAGGCCCGTCATTTAGGCGGGGGGGCAGGGGGGTCAATTGCCTCCCCCCCCCTGGTTTTGAGAAGTCAATGTAATTACATATAAGTGGGAGTGGTTTTTGATGTTTTCCGATGAAATTTTATTGTGTTTGGACCCTTTGCCCCCCCCCCCTGAAAAAACATGAAATAACGTCCCTGCCATAAGTATTTATTTTGATGTTTTACTTAATATGTTGAAACACAGGCCCAAACTATGCAGCGCGCTGTTAGTTATTAGTTCGCAATGTGAAATTTGTAACTACGTTAAATTTTGTATCTTCTTGAATTGAAGACTGAAGTAATTATGAATAATAAACAAAATAAACATACTCAGTTAAGTCTTATGAACTTTTGGAAGAAACAAAGAGTTCATGACCCCAATTCTTCGGATATTAGCTCGAACGTTGCAACTAATGATATACCTCAGCTTTCTTCGTGCCTGAACTCGAAAATTTTAGAGAATGTGCAGCATGGTCGAGTTCAACTCAAACCAATAACGTTACCCTAATGCAAGATATCCACAAATACTAAATAAACACGTTCAAACGACACCTTCTACTGCTAGAGCCATACTATACCATAAATGCTTGATGGAATGTCATTATTACCAAGAAAATACGGTAATGCATAAGTGTATGATAGTTGTTTGTTTTTAACAACAATTTTTATTTTTCAGTTAAAAAATTAAACTGATTTTGTGCACCCTCCCCCTCCCCCTGTAGATTTTTTCTGGATTCGCCTCTGAAAGAGACGATAGGCATTTGTTTAATTAAAAACATAAAATTTATTGTAACTTTGCAGTAGTCTTCAAATTTTTCCGAATAATGAGCAGGGTTGGCAAAAACCCGGGTTTTTCTACAAAAACCCAACCCAACCAGGTTTTTGTGTGTTTTACTGGGTTTTACGGGTTCTTCTAGGTTTTGTATGTTTATATTTTATTTCTCATGCGGGTATTGATATAGGGTAAGTGCTCCAGTAGTCGGCCATTTAAGAGATCTTTTGTGGATCTTGGCGAACCTAGAACTTTCAGCTATCAATACAGCAACAAAAACAAGGTAAAACTTTAGAATGAACCTTTCTGATAGCGAATCACCTACTTGTTTCAGAAATTAAAAAAAAAAATTATGTTGAAATCCAAGCTGTTGTCAACACTAGTAAATGCTCCAGTAGTCGGCCACAGAAATCCAGTGCTCGGCCACGTTGAATCCAGTAGTCGGCCACTTCATTTTCATTGATCTTATCTGATATAGGGGGTTGAATTAAAAAAAAAAAAAACAAAGGGAAACTTACAACGAACTAGACCCGTCATTTGGGGGGTCAGGAGGGGTGGGTCAATTGCTCCCCCCCCCGGTTTTGAGAAATCAGTTAATTAATATATAAATGGGCGTGATGTTTGCTTTTTTTCCGATGAAATTGCATTGTGTTTGCACCCTTTGTCCCCCCCGCCCTCTAAAAACGTGAAATGACGGGCTTGCAGCGATGCATTATACTTAGTCTGGTCATATTTTTCGTGGTACCTCTGCTACTCAACTGTGTAGATGATCATGTTAGTGTACTTCTTGATACACTATGTGCTTTACTTATTTCTCTAACTATCAATCTACCATTATTAAATTTAGACAGTACAATTAACACAGAATTCTCGGGACATTAATGTTTTTGCACTTTAGCTGCCTAAAAAAAAAAAAGCTTCTGAAGAACAGAATTTCAGCAGCACTTACTAAAGATGCAAGAAGGGACAAAATAAACGAAGTTTTTTTAAATGTACAAAATGTTCTTGCTTAGGAAGTAATAAAACAGGAATAGTTTTGTAGTGAACAGCAGTTTTTAGTGATAATGACCAAAGAATCAAGAAATGAAAAACTGCTTTAGGGCCTTGCTCCACATCAGCGTAAAAAGCGACCGAAACCGCAGGCAGAAACCGGAAATCCGGGTGCTTTCCATAGGAACGGCTATGTAATTCATTTTACTTTTCTGCTTTATTTTTCTGCTTTACGTCAATGGGGAGCAGGGCCCTTACTGTTTATATAAACATAAAGACGTAATAATAGAGTCGACACAATTCATGACCAATATTCACAACGGCACTTAACTGGTTCACATTCATTAGAACGGAATTTCGACATACGGAACATAAAACTAAAACTGTAGTTCCAGAAATGATCGCTTCCAAAACTGGAATAAGAATGTAAATGGAACTCGGGATGTCATGAAAGTAATCTTACAGCTTTCGACAAGAATATTAGTAAACGAGGAATAACCTTGGAAACAAACCAAAATTTAGTTTGCAACAATGTAACCATGTAGTTTTGAAATTAACTCAGCACAATTCTAATCCTCTAGAGAAGAAAACTCAGGAAGTCAAACATTTGGGGAGAATCATCAGTGAAAATATACCAACATTTGAAACAATTTTCCTAAATAGAACACAGAGGTCTGGAACCTTTGGTAAAGCAAAAAGTTATGCATAATAGCAAAAGCAAGAATAACTACATGCTTGGCACTCATTAAATAACTTGAGCCTATGTGACTATTGAAGTTTTGCATCTTATCTCCTATAATTGGGGAATGTTTATTAACTGCCGAATAAGTATCAATAGAAGTCAAATCACTCGTTTCGCCTATTTCATGAGTTTGAGATAAAATTTGATAAGAAAAACTATTAAAACACCATTTGATAATCTCTAGATGAGTATTAAAACTTATAATCTTTACTCAACGAATGCGTATTTAAAAATCTCTTTTTTAGAATTTTCAATTAAATTTACAACACTAGTAGCAATAAAATGTCGAAATGATGGTCAAAAGAAGTTAAGACATTCAATTTAATTACTATTTTTCAAGAAAAATAAACTTTGGAAAAGGTATTTTTACTCAAAACAGTTAAATTGTTGCTTTTATTTTAATAAGTTAATTTAGTTTTAATTTGATGAACCCATATTAAGAATGAAAAGCTGCATTAAGTATGTGGCCGACTACTGGATAAATCATCCAAACTGCTTAGAACCAGTGGACGGCCTACCATGGCCGACTATTGGAAATGCAGAAGAATTCTGTACCCAGTAGTCGGCCACCCACCCCTTTAAAAAACAATCGAGTCTAACCAGGAATTCGCTCTTTCATTGAAACATTATGTTAGACATTTCATTAAGATAAAAATCACTCAAATATACAGTAGAATTAAATTAATAAGTGTAATTGGCCATTTTAAGATGACGTGTTTTCTTAGCTGAAAAATAAGCAGAATCGCAATCTTGGATGACGGGCACACCATTCAAAATGAAATGACTCATTACTAATTCAAAAAAAAAAAAAAAAAACCCAAAACTTAACTGCCACTGGTTGATGATTAAGGATAGGTACATGAATGTGTGAATGCGTCATATCTGATTTTGAATTAAAAATGTTCTATTTATGAGGAGTTTTATATCATTGTGGGCGACTACTGGAGACTGGCCGACTACTGGAGCACTTACCCTATAATGTATGCATTCATTCATTCATTCATATAAAAATATATTTATTAAGTTAAAGTTCTGAATTGCATTCAATCAATGTCAATGGATTAATAATCAATATTATGAACAATATCAATTAATAATAATATCATCAACCGAATTGTAAAATTTAATGTGTATATTTAAGAAGCTTTGGACAATGGTTTCAGCTATAAACTTTTATCACTTATCTTTTACAAAATAGGAGAACTGTTGCAGATGGGCTTTCCTACAAATACAGGAATATTTAGGGTGTGAAAGTTTCAAAAACTTAAATTTATACCATTAAAAGATTAAAACTATTTGCACTTGTTTATTAATAGAAATAATCATCTTTTCTCATTAAGTAGCCTGCTTCAACATCTAGTCATGTCATTTGCATGTTTTTTTATAAGGCATGTCTCAATGATATGTGTGTGTCTGAGATAAGGGAAGTATCTCCCCCTCCCCTCCTCCTATTTTCAAACCAAAAATGATTAATTTCAGATGGGGGAGTGGGGACTCTTAATAGAATTTATTATTTATTTATTTATTTTTAGAAATAATCTTAAGAAAAAACTAGGTTAACATTAGAACTTTGCAAGAATTATAAATTTATTAATAAATGCTTGTCATATTTTAGTAGTAATAAATTGCATGGGGACGCATTTTCTTTGTTTTTTTTTAAATCAAAGAAAGGGTTTAGTGCTTCAAGTCAGTGGTATGGTACCTCTATAATATAGCACTTGAAAATCACCATATACTAAATGCAATAGGGTTAGAAGAAATGAAGAGCAAAACTTTATTTTATTTTTTTTTTGCTCCATAATAAAAGCAAAAAATGCAGTAGCAACTATTCCATACAAAAATTTCAGTTTCGAGAACTACAAATTCGCGCGCGTAAAAACAGACAATATTGTACCAGATTTAGTAAATTAAACATTTGTGATTCTTAATTTTTTTCATTCACTTTATTTCTCAAACGAAAATGGTTGGTTAAACTTTACTTCAGCGTTAGTTTTAAAAAAAAAATGCGTTTTCAAAATAAGTCCAGTTGAAGATTCTTCATTTTCACAAGTTAAAACGAAAATGTTTGTGCCAAAATAAATAAAAAAGAAGTAAAATTGTATCAGTTTCTTTTTTAGAAGTACAGACAATAAGAAACGGCGCGAAAGACTCCAGATTTTATTTATTTATTTATTTATTTATTTATTTATTTATTATTTTTTTTTTTGCACTTTTTTGGTTTTTTTTTTCCTCCCCTGATATTTATGTCATATTGTTTGGATTTATTTTCTTTTTCAAAAGAAGAAAAACCTGCATATTTAGGGGGAAAATTAAACTCAAAAAAAAAAAAAAAAGAAGTTTTTTCCTTTTTTTTTTTTGCACAGCAAAATGAGGATAGGATATTGCAGTCTTTCGTTTTGAATCTTGAATCGCATACTATGTTGCAGCTTATTTTCTATGCTGTGAAGCTACTCTTGCTTTTTTTCTGTAGTGTAAATTTCATGCTTTAATTTAATTTTGTGACTTTGGGTTAGTGTAATTGTTATCATTGTTCAAAATGTCAAATAATGATGGAGGAAGGAAAATAGCAACTGAGTGGTCTAAAGTTCTCAATGTGGAGAACGACACGAGAGTAATGTGCAAACATTGCAAAGAGGATGGTATTAAGAAAAATTGAAATGGTGAGAAATCACTTGAAAAAGTGCAAGGCCAGAGGAGGGCAGCATGAAGTACTTGATACTGATGATAGTTGTATTGCTCTGACTTTTGAATTTCGCCGATTTACGCAAATGCAGATTAGTGTGTGTTCTATTGTGTTAACTCACAAACACAATTGAATAGGCAAGTGAATAAAGGTGATATGTGACAATTTTTTTAAATATCTGGAAAAAGCTTTCAAAAAGAAAAATATTGCCTTTTCACCTTCATCTATGGTAAAAAGTATATTTTTCCAAAATTGTCACATATCACCTTTATCCAATTGCCCCTTCAATTATATTTCTATTCTCTTTTAACATGCTCTATAATTGTAGTAAGTAAAAGTTTTTGTGTATACAGATCGAATGCGTCGAAAAGAATAATGTAATATACTTATCTGTCTCCCCCGCTTAAACGAATACTGTCGGTTCCAAGAAATATTATTCGATTGAACGGGGTATTCGATTAAGCGGGGATCTTTAACATTACGTATACGGCATCGGTTCCAAGATATTTTATTCGTATAAGCGGGGTATTCGTTTATCCGTTACTCTGATTAAGCTGGGACGACAGTATTACATTTTTCTTAGCCTTTATAATCCAAAACGTATAAATGAAATTTCTTAAAACTGGAGGGTGATAGAGAATTTTTGCAATAATATTCTTTTTCAGCGCCTTGAAATCTATAAGAAACACCCAAAGAATATCGAGGAACAGAAAATTCGTTAAAATTTGTTTTTCAGTGTAATTAAGCTTGCAATTATTTTTTCTTAAAAACACGAAATATGATGCAATACACCACCAACTCGGCTATTTCGATCCATGGACAGCTGTTTCGAGCTTATTCTACTCTCATCAGCATGGAATACGAAAGTAGTCGAGTTGGAGGCAAAAATCCTCTTATAAAGCAAAGAGAGCGAAAAAAACTGGTAGCTAATGTGAAATTTGAATACCAGCGAGTATGCATTTAGTATGGTACAACTCGTAAATTTTTTCGGCAGAGCTCAAGGTATAAAGCAGTAAGTAACCGCCCCTAAGCAAGGGCTAATTCAGTATATTGCCTTAGCAAGCCCCTTTAGCCCCTAAGCAAGGGCTAACTTAAAATCGCTGGCAAGGATTGGTTATGTGGTTTTCTGTCGCGGCACAATAATCAGCTTTCTTTGAGGTCTCCTGAAAAGACCTCTATTTCTCGTGCAATGGGATTCAATAAAGTGGCCGTAAATCAATTTTTTGATCTACTGGAAAAATTGTATTTAAAGTATCCATTTTCTCCGAACGACATCTATAATGTCGATGAAACGGGTATCACTACTAGCCCGAACAAAAGTGCTGGCCTTACGAGGAAAGAAACAAGTGGGTGCCTTAATATCAGCTGAACGCGGAACTCTGGTAACTGTTGAAACATCCATGAGTGCGCAGGTAACTTCATGCCTCCAATGTTTGTTTTCCCTAGGGTAAGAGAATACCCACTCCTACTTGATGATGCACCTCCAGGAAGCAGCACAAAGTATCATCCTAGTGGTTGGATGCAACGCGATATCTTCCTGTCGTGGTTTAAAACGTTTATTCAGTTTTCCAAACCAAGTGCTGAAAAACAAGTTATTTTAATACTAGATGGTCATTCAAGTCACACTAAGAGTCTTGAACTGATTGATATGGCTTGTAAAAACCTTGTCAGTATGTTGTGCTTGCCCCCCCCCCCCCCATTGTTCGCACCGTTTGCAGCCACTCGATGTAACCTTCATGACACCTCTCAGCAACTACTATCAACAAGAAGTGCGCCAGTGGCTGATTATGCATCCAGGCAGGCCAGTGACAATTCATCAAGTTGCCAAACTCTTTGGCAGTGCCTTTTTGAAAGCAGCTGTGATGCAAACAGCAACAAATGGATTCAAACAGACAGGCATATATCCACTAAACAGAAACATATTTCCAGAA
This sequence comes from Uloborus plumipes, assembly GCA_038373865.1. Classification (NCBI taxonomy): domain Eukaryota; kingdom Metazoa; phylum Arthropoda; class Arachnida; order Araneae; family Uloboridae; genus Uloborus; species Uloborus plumipes. The sequence goes on from JAXGGA010006166.1 coordinate 28,421, forward strand.
CACATCTTCGCGCCATCACTGACCACAGATAGACCAATGCCTGAACCAAGACCTAAAGAAAACGCAGAGGAAGCTCCAAGTAGTCCACACAGCCAAGATCAAGACTCTACGAACAAGGAAGATTTCACACCTGCAGCAAGCGTTCCTAATGTGTCAACACCATCGAATCTAACATCTTCGGAACCCGAACAAATCAATTTACCCTGCAGTTCTAAGTCCATGTCTCCTAACCCTAAACCTCTTCTAGATGCATCATTTCACCTTCCGAATTTATGCCTCCACCGTACACTGAGAGAAAGACAAGGGTGAAGGAGGACAAAAGAAAAGGTAAAACTGTAATTTTGATGGGCTCCCCATACAAACTTCAACTTTAATCTACACTAGAAGCGAAGAAAAAGAAAAATGATAAAAAGAAGACCAAAGGTGGACACAAAAAAAAAAAAAAACCTGATAGAAAGAAAAATGAATCAAAGAAAAGGCAACAGCAAAAAATTAAGTCTAAAGACAGTTCAACTAACTTACAGCTCATTAATGTATCCTGTTATACTAATTATGATATTTTATGACAGCAGTTAACACATGTTACTAAATAAAACTTGAATTTTGTGGAAACTTTTAAATTTTTTATTTTCCCATAGCAATAACATATCTACCCGGTTTTACCCCACTAGTGGGGCAAAACCGGGCAAAATGACTTTTTTTACAAAAAAATTTGTAAAAATTCAGAAAAAAATACTGAAATGTTTTCATTAACATATAAGTAGAGCATACTTTTGCCAAATTTTGTTCCTCTATGTTAAAAACTGTGAATTTTGGGAACCTTCAAACCTTAGGTACCCGGTTTTACCCTACTTTCCCCTAATGGTCGTTTTCTACGTTATCCTTTGTATTTTAATGTTTTTTTTTTTTTTTTTGCTGTTACTATTCACGATTTATTTTTGTTCCTAATTAATCATTAAGTTTTTGCTTATTTCATTTTTTATGATGGCAGCCAAAAAAAAAAAACTTACGTTGACAACACAGATGTTTAATACGCTTTTATTAGTTTCACATGTGGGTTTGTTTGTATATGTATGTAACTCTAAATAAAAGGGTAAAATTCTTGTTCTTTACAAATATAAAAGTCATATATTTAATGTTATGAAAAGGCTAAACCAGTGGTTCTCAATGGGGGCGATACCGCCCCTCGGTGGGCGGTGGGACGATGTTGAGGGGCGGTGAACCTCTTTTGGTCGGCAGGGGGGCGGTGGACATATTTTGGGCGGTAAGGGGGCGGTGGGTATATTTTAAAATTTGTTGTTTGAGAGAATATGTTTTGGGCAGGGCGATAGGAAACCCTTTTCCTATAGATCGGTAAGGATAGCTTTAAAAAAAAAATTCTATGGTTATTTCCTGAACCCTAATCTTTCTCCTAACGTCATCAAATTTTGCCAAAATTGCCAATAGCACTTAAATTTCAAAAAGTTTTTGGAGATGGGTTTCCACTTTCATAGTGTAACTATCTAAAATAGCCTTAAAAATGTGTGTTATTGATGTCCATTAAACAATTGCTCAAGGGTAAGAATTGCTAAACCCCTCACCCCTCCTTGCTCCCCTAACTTTTATAGCCAAAAAATAGCTTAAAATTGCGTTTTGAAAACTTCACTTTTAAAAAACTTCCGGGGTAAAGATCAAGAACCAAACACCTCTTTCACCAGCGTAACCACACATAGCTTAAAAATTTTGTTTTTAGACATTTCTGTCGAAGAGCTATGGAAACCATCATTTTAAAAAGCAGTCTAATGATTTTTTCAAAAGAGATTACGGGAGGGAATCTCGAACTCGCCTACTCTTTCCCCAATCATGACCAAAAAGAGCCTGGAATTCCGTGTTTGGGAAGTCGGTTTCTAAAAATTTCTAGAAGAAAGCCACCAGACTTGACCCACTTTTTGTGTTGTAAGAGCATCGCCGTAACAACACACAGTTGCGTTTTTCAGAGTTGTACAATGTAAAAAAAATTCCGGAGAAAACTCCTGAAGCTTCACCCTTCTATCAACCTCAGCAGAAATAGTTCAAATTCAGGTTTTTAAGACTAGAGCACACCGAAAGGAGCTTTGACCCCCTAAGATGACTAAAATTAGCCTTAAAATAACTTTCAATTTAAAAAAAAACTTCATGAAGTTTGTCCCCCTTGTTATATAATAATGTTACCAAAACGTGCCTAAAATTACGTCAAGTTTAAATGCGTCACCATAGTGGAGTCTGAATCCAACTCTTAACACCACGAAACTGAAGAACAGCGTTTTTAAGACTCCATTTTCAAAACAAGCGTCACGTCGTCTTTACTGTGATGTGTCCAAAGGCATACTATAATTGCGTTATTTTATCTAACCTTCAAAACCATAAAATATTCAAAAAGAATTTCTCTGAATTGAACTTATCTTGCAATTTGTATATTGTACTTATTTGATTTTCCCTCCAATTAAAACTTGATTTATAATCTTTAAAGATGACATGCAGTAGTAGTTTCAAGTCTTTGTCTCGCCTGGAAAAAATCAGAACTCAGGCTTTGTTATTGCCATAAATGAGGGATGCGTATTGCATAGCTGCAAGTAAATAAGAACAACACGGTTTGGGATGGGACTGTTTGAACGCAGTGTATTTTTCAAAGTATATTGGTTTTCAAAAAAAAGAAAAATGTTGCAAACAACATAATTTTATTTCAAACCTTTTTGTTCTTATTTACGTAAAAAATGTGTCACTCGGTTAATGGAACTATTCTGCGCACTTGGTTGATACTTTGACACAGCTTTTTGGAACTAAAAACATTGACTGCTTTTTAAAAAAAAATCTTATATGCTTGAAAAGTTTTTTTTCTCCATAGTAATTTCTCAACTATCTATTTGGGCAAAACTAGAATTAAACCGGTCAAGAAAACTGCTTTTCTTTCTCCCCCTCTTCCGTTTCACGCTATTCTTCAAAGGGGCCGTTGAAAACATTTTCAGTCTTAAAGAGGGCGGTAGCTGAAAAAAGGTTGAGAACCACTGGGGCTAAACTATTTTTTTTTTTTTTTTGTTGATGTGTTATCAGTATTTCAGTTTTTTTTTTTTTTTTTTTTTTGGTATGGACGTAACTCTGAATAAAAGATAAAATTCACGTTCTTTGAAAATATAAAAGTAATGTATTTAATACTATTATTAATACTAAAGGCTAAACTGTATTGCATGTTGATGTATTAGAAATGCATATTTTTTTGATAAACTCTAAAAGCTTATTTTTTAGTTTTTTAAACTGTAATTAATTTATTATTGTTATGTTGCTTAGAATCGCGCCACTTACCAAAATCTTCTCGTTTTCCCAGTAAGTTCCATCTCAATTTGTTTTTTCCGCTCCTTTATTCTGCGCGATTCAATTGCTCAACCAGTGATGAGTCTCAGAACGATTTCACAACTACCACGAAACCATTAAAATACGTGGATTTAGCTTTCGACGATTGCGTCACCTTCTTCCTTTCGAAAAACTTTGGGTAATTGTATAAACATGTAATGTTTACGTATATATATATAGGGTAAGTGCTCCAGTAGTCGGCCAGTCTCCAGTAGTCGGCCACAATAACATAAAACTCCTCATAAATAGTACATTTTTAATTCAAAATCAGATATGGCGCATTCACACATTCATGTACTTATCCTCAATCATCAACCAGAGGCAGTTAGGTTTTGGGTACTTTTTTTGAATTAGTAATGAGTCATTTCATTTTGAATGGTGTGCTCGTTATCCAAGATTGCGATTCTGCTTATTTTTCAGCTAAGAGGACACGTCTTCTTAAAATGGCCAATTACACTTATTAATTTAATTCTACTGTAAATTTGAGTGATTTTTATCTTAATGGAATGTCTAACATAATGTTTCAATGAAAGAGCGAACTCCTGGTTAGACTCGATTATTTTTTAAAGGGGTGGCCGACTACTGGGTACAGAATTCTTCTGCATTTCCAATAGCCGACCACTGGTTCTAAGCAGTTTGGATGATTTATCCAGTAGTCGGCCACATACTTAATGTAGCTTTTCATTCTTAATAGAGGTTCATCAAATTAAAACTAAATTAACTTATTGAAATACAGCACAATTTAACTGTTTTGAGTAAAAATTCCTTTTCCAAAATTCATTTTTCTTGAAAAATAGTAATTAAATTAAATGTCTTAACTTCTTTTGACTACCATTTCGACATTTTATTGCGCCTAGTGTTGTAAATTTAATTGAAAAGTCTAAAAAAAAAAGATTTTTAAATACGCATACGTTGAGTTAAGATTATAAGTTTTAATACTCATCTAGTTATTATCAAATGGTGTTTTAATACTTTTTCTTATCAAATTTTATGTTAAACTAATGAAATTGGCGAAACGAGTGATTTGACTTCTATTGATACTTATTTGGCAGTTAATAAACATTCCCCAATTATAGGAGATAAGATGCATTACTTCAATAGTTACATAGGCTTAAGTTATTTAGTGAGTGCTAAGCATGTAATTATTCTTTCTTTTGCTATTATGCTTAACTTTTTGCTTTACCAATGGTTCAAGACCCCTGTGCTCTATTTAGGATAATTGTTTCAAATGTTGGTACATTTTCACTAATGATTCTCCCCAAATGTTTGACTTCTTGAATTTTCTTCGCTAGAGGATTAGAATTGTGCTGAGTTAATTTCAAAACTACATGGTTACAATGTTACAATGTTGCGAACTAAATTTCGGTTTGTTTTCAAGGTTATTCCTTGTTTACTAATATTCTTTTCGAAAGCTGTAAGATTACTTTCATGACATCCCGAGTTCCATTTACTTCCTTATTTCATCTTACTTCAATTAGTTTAAAACAAATAACCTTGCTTCAGTGGAACATTCTGTGCTAGATGAAGCCTTGATAGAGATTCCTTTCAGCGCATTTTTGAATGTATTTTTAGTTGCATAGTTTTGGAAGCAATCACATTTCTGAAACTACAGTTTTAGTTTTATGTTCCGTATGTTGAAATTCCGTTCTAATGAATGTGAACCAGTTAAATGCCGACGTGATTATTGGTCATGAATTGTGTCGACTCCATTATTACGTCTTTATGTTTACATAAACAGTAAAGCAGTTTTTCATTTCTTAATTCTTTGGTCATCATCACTAAAAACTGCTGTTCACTACAAAACTATTCCTGTTTTTTTACTTCCTAAGCAAGAACATTTTGTACATTTAAAGAACTTCGTTTATTTTGTCCCTTCTTGCATCTTTAGTAAGTGCTGCTGAAATTCTTTTCTTCAGAAACTTTTTTTTTTTAACTTTCTTTTTGATATAGACATATTTTTAGACGTTATTCAGAAAAAAAAATACTTTTTTTAGTGCGAGTTTTTAAAATAAAACTGTTTTTAGGCAGCTAAAGTATAAAAACATTAATGTCCTGAGAATTCTGTGCTAATTGTACTGTCTAAAATTAATAATGGTAGATTGATAGTTAGAGAAATAAGTAAAGCACATAGTGTATCAAGAAGTAGACTAACATGATCATCTACACAATTGAATGCCAGATGTACCACGAAAAATATGACCAGACTAAGTATAATGCATCGTTGCGGGCCCGTCATTTCACGTTTTTAGAGGGGAAGGGGCAAAGGGTGCAAACACAGTGCAATTTCATCGGAAAAAAGCAAACAACACTGCCATTTATATACTGATTAACTGATTTCTCAAAACCGGGGGGGGGGGGTGGAGCAATTGATTCCCCCCCCCCTCCCCCCCCCCAAATGACGGGTCTAGTTCATTGTAAGTTTCCCTTTGTTTTGTTTTTTTTTAATTAACCCCCTATATCAGATAAGATCAATGAAAATGAAGTGGCCGACTACTGGATTCAACGTGGCCGAGCACTGGATTTCTATGGCCGACTACTGGAGCATTAACTAGTGTTGACAACAGCTTGGATTTTAACATAATTTTTTAACAAAATTCTGAAACAAGTAGGTGATTCACTATCAGAAAGGTTCATTCTAAAGTTTTACCTTGTTTTTGTTGCTGTATTGATAGCTGAAAGTTCTAGTTTAGCCAAGATCCACAAAAGATCTCTTAAATGGCCGACTACTGGAGCACTTACCCTATTTCCTTTTTAACATTTCGAATTGCGTTTTTTTTTTTCATTACGTTAATACTTGCCAGAGCCATGTTTGCCTACTGAAAAAAAAAATATCTTTTCAGCGCTTCGCGAGAGGCACCACGAGGTGGTTGGTCTTTGCACTCTCGTCCCCCCCCTCGCGCTTTTTTTTTAAATGAATGTGATGAAACTTTATTAAACTTAAAAATATGATTTCTCACCCGACATTAATGGAACTAGACTTTTTTTTCTTTCCTGAGAACTTAATAAAAAAATATTATTCTGCAGCACTGCACTTCAAAATCGTGTACTTACGTTTCGTTCCCCTGTTTACTGTTGGATTATTTTTCATTTTCGTGTAATTGTTTAAAAATATATTCAAGAAGACAGAAACACATTTCATAACAAGTTCCATCCTAGGACGATTGCAGCTTTCACAATCTTCATTCACGTCGTCAAATTCCAACAGCTTTTCTTTAATTGTACTTTTCAAAACACCTTTTACATTGGGCAAAAACAACAATTCTTCTTGGTTTCTTAAAATAAATTGAAATATCTTATGACAAATCATTAAAGTTTTAACAATTTCAGGGTTGGGATAGGTTAATCTTCCTCTATCAATATCAAGCTAATATTTTTTTGTCCTTTCATCAGTTATATCGAACAAGACTGTTTTGTCCGAGGCTAAAAATTGAAGGCAAGTGTGGCACTGCAAATGAGTTTTAATTTTATATACGGCATATCCAGAGATATAAATGCTAAAGGGGTACAATATTTTCCTCCTCTTTCATGTGGCTACGGAAATCAACGCCGTGAATACTAATTTCTGCTTCGACATTTTCATCTTTTTCTTCCGAAAAATCAAGAAGAAATTCTGCGAGTGGATATGACCCGTATTTGGAGGCATGTAAATTGTTGATATTTGTTTATCGTAGTTTCTTTTCTGCTTTTATTACTTCTTCTATTGTTAAATTATAATTTCCTCCGTGGAGTTGCCTATATACTGCCCAAATCTTCCCTCTAATGCATCAGTTTGGTACTTCCCAGTTAAAATAAAGTTAGAATTCAGAGTTGTAAAATTATAGATGATAATTTCTATCATTGCTTTTGTTGTGTGCGTTAAGGAACAGAATGTCTCTTCTGTCAATTTGCCTACTCTCTCTTGCTCTTGATACCCTTGATCTGCATATTTTTCCACATTTCTAGCAACTTAACAAATTTTCTTAAGAAATCTATTCTTTCATCAGTTGAGCATTCGAAGGGCTTGCTATTTTCTTCAAACCCCTTTCGAGTGTTCTTGATATTCATAATTCGCCACCATTTAACAATTATGTCCAGGAATATTGCAGTTCCCTCATATTTTTCGTCATTCAAGCTTCGTAATGCACTCGCATTACTCTCAAAGATTTTTAAGCATAAGGCAACATTTTGCCTTTCCAAGTTGGAAAGAAATAAAGCTTTTTTTGACAACTTCGGGGCATATTTTTCAAGGAATTTTCCTCTTCTGAAAAAAGATATCTTAAATGCCCCAGCGATGCATGTAGAAGCTCATTCTCATCATCGAATGAGGGAAACATGAATGTATTTTCTGACGCTTTCTGGTTCAGCCAGTTATTTCTGATACATTTCAAAAAATGCACAGAATCAAAGAGTATAAATATTTTTTTACCATCATATTGTGAATTAGGAAAATAAGTTAGTAATTCTCCACCGCAGACTGATGTAAACATATTGCGATTTATTCTGTTGTTGTCTGATATAGCTGATAGAATAACATAACCACAATCTTGAATTAGTAAAATCATTTTTCGTGTCACATCAAGCAATTCGTCTGCATTTAAGAATTTAACGGGAAATAGTCCAGCGACATCTTTATTCTTTGAATGCACTGAAGTTATCATAAACGCTAGTACACTTGTTGCTCTTTGGTGCTTTTTGTTTGTACTTAATCCACTTATGGTATTCGAACGATAATTTACATGAGGTCTAACAATAATTTTAGCTAGTAACAAATTTACTGTGCGTTCTCTTTGTTCCAACTTTTTACACTTTTCTGTTAAATATTTTTTGTGTTCTGATCCATCTTTGCTTCCCTGAAAACTCAAAACGGAAGAATTTTTTCTTAAATACCTTTCCTGAGGCAGAGCTAAAATACTTGATCTATATAAGTTTTTGTAACAAACTGGAGATTTAATGAAAACTGAGAAATCCCATGAAAGCAAGAAAGGAGAATAGCGTCTAGTTTTTTTGCATAAAAGACTCATTTGCTCATAATGAAAAGTAATCGCTTTTTGAAATTCTATTTCCTCATCGCTTTTTGGTGAATCATCTCGCAAAAAATATTCTAAATCAACCAGAATTTTATCCAAAGTAATTTTAGAGTTCGGTAATTCCATTTTGTTCAAGTAGAAAGCTAAAGTATCAATTTCAGAATACCTTGTCAGAATTAATTCTTTTTTTTCAGTCATTTTCAAAATATTGATCATATCTTTGGGATTCACTTTTTCATCTTGAATATATATATCAATATTTAGGTTGCTATAAACAGTAATGCTGACAGACACTTTTAAAGGAAGTGAGTTGCTGTCAATTTTGAAAAGATTAATTTTGCGATTGTCAGAATGTGAAAACCAATTTTCTCCCAAAATAACTTTACGTTTTAATAATTCTTCAAATGATGGAATGATATCTGCTTTTGATAAATTTTCTTTTTTGACTTTTAACATTGCATTTTGTTCTAATCTTCTCTGTTCGGGGGTCTTTTCTTTTTTCAGAAGAAGTTTTGGTTGTTCTTGAGAAATAAGATGGCAAATTCGGAAAAACCATCGGGACAGCACATGGTTTCAATTTAAATCTTTTTCTTTTAATTTGCACTATGGTACCGTCATATCTCTTTTTACTTTTACTCTTGATAACATCATTTGCGTTGAAATGTTTTATGCACACAACACTTCTTGGGCCTGGTACAAAGTCCTCTCGGGGTATTTTCTTAACCTTTGATACCGTACGCTTTTGTCATTAGGAAATTTAAAAACTCTGACATGTCTGTGTTTAACTAGAAATAACATTCACTCTGAGGCACTGGTGTGGTCCAGGAAATAAATATCGATAGGGGGCGCTTGGAAATACAACCAGATTCCAGCACCTGCCCACACCAAACAACACCATTGCTTCTAAAGAGAATAAAATCTCCTTTCTCTCCATTTCCATTCTGAAAATAAATCCCTTCAAAGATCAAGTCAACTTTTTAACGAGGAACCCCATCTAATAAGATTAATTTATTACCCCATCCAAGATTTATTTATTACCCCGAGTGGGCGATGATGAGAGAGGGGACCCCTCGAGTCTCAATTGTTGAATGGAACGATAATATCTTTGTCCCTCATCTTAATGGGATTAGTTAGATAAGGATGACATTAACAAAGTAAAGGAAAGCTAGTAAACGCTCCAAGGCTGTGACAACAGCGTGAGAAACAAGAAACTGACTGACTCACAGATGGCAAGGAAATTTTTGTTATTTTAAACCAGGTTATAATTCTAATCCAATTGTCTTTCGGAAAAGAGAAAACGTTGAAAATGTTCATGCATTTTTTATTATTTTTAAATATTGAGGGACATGCAAAATTTGGCCGATGTAAAAATAAAGAGCGCACGAAATCCACGTAGTGCTATACTGGAGGACAGAAATTTCCCTAGCGCTTGTCAAGATGCCGTTTAACCGGGGAGTTTCCCGTTGATTTTCGACACAAAACGGTGCCTTTTTTCTGCAAAACAGCCTGTACAATTACATTTTAGTCCCGCGCATTTGTTTGTTTCCTTTTTCCACTAAAAAAACGGTCAATGAGCAGTTTTGCGTAGTCTAACTGCCACAGGGTCGGACTGGGAATGAAATTCGGCGCGGGCATCCAAAGAAAACAGGAAACCTCTCCAATTACATTAATAAAAAAATATGTTCATTATTAATTAATTTTTTGATTAATTTCAAGAAACATAATTAATTATTTAATTAATTTCAAGAAACATAATTATTAAAATACGTCATGATTGAAAAATTAATTGAATTATTAATTGCATGGACGAATCAATTCATTATTAAGAATAAATAATCTAAAAATTATTAAGCTAATATATTTTTTAATCAATAAATAGCATTATTAAAAAAATTATTTCTTAAAAATAATTAATTTTTGCTTTGACACTATGGCATGATGACATGGAATGAAAAAGGAAACTCAAACATTTCATTTCTCTCGATGAAACGTATTCCAATTATCTCATAAAGCCGTGTTTATCTCTGATAGAAATAGTTGGTTTATTGCGCTTTTCACATCGGTACATAAGCAAAAAATACATGCGTATTTCAGTTTTAAGGGGGGGGGGGCAGTTACCCCAGTGAGCTACTAACTCGAACCAGCCCTACATTTTAAAAAGTGTTTGAGATAAAAACATATAATATGAGATAATTACATACATTTTGGAATAGTTTTAATTACTTTGAATTACTTGATTTGCTTGATTTTTGCCACATTATTTTGATGAGCTATGAAATAAATTAATAAATTATGAAACTGCAAAAAAATAATGTTTTATTCTAAATTTTATTCATATTACACTGCTTCAGTGCGAAGGATTTGGTGATAAATCACTGCTTTGCTTACGATGTGGAAAATTGAGAATAACATTTCTGTAATTGGAAAAGTAAAAAAATTGATTTGTCTAAAACAACTTTCACAGAGGAAGAAAATATAGTCTTAAATAAAAAGAGAAGGAGTTTTGAAGGATTTAGTTCCAAAATGCATGAGTTGGAAGGGCCCTTCAAAAAAAAAAAAACTTAAATGAAGGAGTGCTGGAGGAGTTTTGCCGGATTGTACGAGCCCTGACGCAGTTAAAATTATCATTTTAGTAACGCAACAAACATGGAGAAATTCAAGATAAAATCTGGCGTAGAGAAGGGAAGAACATCCCCCAGAGACCTTGCATATATACAACATCAGGGATCCGGCTAGAAGGTCCAAAACCAAAAGGTCCACGAACAGAAGATCCACGTTCGAAAGGTCTGCGGGTTAGAAGGTCCGCGAGACATAGGGTCCGCCAGACAGAAGATACAAGGGCCATAAGGTCCAAGGAGCATAAGGTCCAACAGCCAAAAGATCCACGAACAGAAGGTCCATATTTTTGGACAGCGATGGCATAAGGTCCAGATTTCTCAGCGGGGTGGATAAAAGGTCCAGATTTTGGGTTTATCTATTGTCTTCAACTTATTTTGTTAAATATTCAAGTTTTACATGGTAATTACCACCATATTATATGTTTTTTAATACAAAATGTTTCTGTATAGATCCCCTTTCCCCCACTCATGAGATGTAAAGGTAATTTAAACATTAGGTTGCCTTTTTTTTTTTTTTTTTGAAATGTGTTTTATTGTAAATGTAGCGTGGAGATGACCCCTTATGTGTCAACGGGTTTGCGCGCATATGGCGCGTAGTGTACAGCGGGAAAATTTCAAAATTTTTATTTTCTATTATAATTCATTATAGACAGGTGCTAATCCAACGTTTATGACATTTTTAGATAGCCAGATAAGTAAAGTAACTAAAACACCAATATAGAGTTAAAACAAAGTGTTAGAAAAAATTCAAAACCAAAAAGTGGCCCATTCATTACCACTCTCCCCTACTTCGAATTCCCCGCTTGTCTATCCTCAAATCACCCAAAGGGACTAGAAGCTTGTCAATACTTCTTTGGTTCGGGGTTTTTGCCACTAAATGCCTACAAGAAGCATACGGTGGAAGGGGGGGGGTGTTTTTTCAGAAAACAGGGGTTAAATCTAAAGTCCACATGACTTGATCCTGTGATGGAATGTTACTCGTGTGAGTCCCGCTCCGCCTCAGGCATTATATTACTTATCCTTGAATCATTTTCTGTAAAACTATGAACTTTTGACTTTCCATCTAATTCTCGTAACAAATCTTAACAAAAAAATTCCTGGCTGGTTTTATGGGCGATTCTCTGTAAACTCGTCATTTTTCACTCGAAATCTGTCCGGGCATGGTTTTTTGAAATGTTCGTATAATTATAATACTATTGCTCAGAAAATGAATCTATTACTTCGGTTCGAAAGAGAGCCAATTGAAGCTTGTGTTTTTCTGATAAATTGTTATAGGGGGTAAGTCCCCCGCCTGGTATAACTAGGCAAGGGACTGTGCCAGGTGACTGTGTTTTTGCTCTTTGTTGTGTAATATCTGCAAAACTACTGGAACATAATTAGTTACGAGACTACCTATAAATTTAGGCACAAATCGTGGACATAATAACTAATATGTTTTATAATTAAACTAATTGACATTAATAAAATCACTTCTTAGAGGACTGTTTTCGCAACGACCCTGATGCATACTTTCATCACAAATGTAGCTCTCAAACAAAACAAAGTATCGTTTAAACACCTTTCTCAGCAATTTCAGCAAATTCACACTGATTGCTCTAAACTTCATGTCAAAAAACATTTGCAAGAATAACATTTTTTCTATTGGAGCTTTGAATTTGTCTCAGGGGACTGTTAGAAAAATCTCCGGACATAATTTACATGACAATTTTAAGTTTTAGAAATACGTAATTAGACCTTATATCATGAAAGAACAATTGCTGCATTATTCTATTTAAAGATATTAATTGCCAAATTTATGTAGTGTGTCGATAGGATTTTTGGAATATTACCTTGAAGTGTTAGACAATACGATTGGGACAGCCAGGGGACTGTGTTTTTAGCACTTAGATAATTTCTAGAAAAAAGAATTAAATTGTTATCGCTCCTAATACAACTGGGCCACAGAGTATTAATGCTTTACTTGTATTAAGAGCGATAATTACTTTATTACACTTTATTATTTTTAAAATACTCGGTCCGGACAGCAAATTACCAGTTTACAGAGAGTCGCCCTTATTCGTGTTTATGGAACAAAATCTAATGGAAAAATAGCTCTTTCTTAGGTCTAACATTGAATTATTAAAGTTAACTTGAAAAGTTAGCGAAAAAGCTCGAAATTAACAGTCCTTACAAAGCAGCACATTCAGTTTTAACATGAACAGATCGTCCCCGAATAAACCCTGTCCCTGATGAGCGCATAATAAGCACGAAACTGCCATGGGCGCCCATATACAAAATTTTAAGGGGGGGCTCAGATATTTTCCACATAGTTTACAGTTAAAAGATATATATATATATATATATATATATATATATATATATATATATATATATATATATATATATATATATATATATATATATACAGTGGCGGCTCGTCCATAGGCGCTGCAGCACCCCCAGTAGTTTTTCCAAAAAATACGCTTTTAAGTTATTTCATTCACATTTTTATTTTATTTTGATCCTGAGTAAATATAAATCATACAAAATCCACAGTTGATCATCAAAGGAGATTTCGTCACACACACACGCACGCCAACGCGATTAAATTATCAGTGAAGTCAATCTTATGGCCTCAACTTAAGTGCGAAAAAAAATTCTCATGCTTTCCGTAAGGCGCTGCATAGCGAGTGGCCCCTTTGAAAAGCTTTCTACGCATGCTCAGCGTGACGTGTGGTCAATCGGGGGTAGGATTTTTCAACCACGCTGTGGGCTGCAACCGGTGCAGCTCCCTGAGATGCTTTAGTAACCGATTGCTCGCATACGCAATCTGAATATTTCCTTTTCGCTGCTTCATTATTTGCTGCTTCAAACTAAATACTTTTCAACTTAAGGAGGGTATGAAACGATGAGTGTTGAGCATTTGTCGGGTATTTCGTTTTCACTGTTATCTTTGTCCGAAAAAAATGCTATTAAAAAAAAGTCGCCCTGTTTCGAATCTTAACATTGCACACGCTTCGACGAGTAGAAAGTTCTCGTTCCAGAGAAAATTTAACAAAGACATTCACTCGAAGCATATCAGATGATAGGTTAACAGCCTTAGTTATGTTCAGTGCAGGAAAAAGTTTGATCAATAATATCAGAAAGTTTAATAAAAAAGTTTTAAAAAAAAAAAGGAAAATGTGCTTTGTTTTTAAATAATATTAAAATATTTATTTTTTTTCTCATTTATTTGATTTGAGGAAATATAAAGTATATGTTTAATGATTATTATTTCAATATTGGTGAGTTAAAAATATTTTTTTTAACGTATTGACGTACGCATACATTTCTGTTACATTAAATAAAAAATTGCAGCACCCCCAAGTATGAGAGTCACGAGCCGCCACTGTATATATATATATATATGTGTGTGTGTGTGTGTGTGTGTGTGTGTGTGTGTGTGTGTGTGTGTGTGTGTGTGTGTGTGTGTGTGTGTGTGTGTGTGTGTGTGTGTGTGTGTGTGCGTTTCTTTGATTTACTAAGAATATGAAAGAACTAGACTCGTTAAGATATAATTTTTTGTAATTTGCTCTGACGTAAGTGTTATTGAGATTACTAAACACATTTTGACTGCTTACAGACAATGCATGTATGTGCGCCGCGAGGCCTTATCCAGAAAAAAATTTTGGGGAGGGAACATTTCACACATTGATGACCAAAAACACTCATTTTTGTGTGTTATGAGTCTTTTTCTTACTGATTCCCCCGCCCCATGCTGTTTCTTGTGTGTTTTTATTTTTTATTATTTTTTGTTGTTAATTGCTTTGACTGACCTTCATCGGGATAGGGGTATCGAAAGAGAGATGCAATGAACTCTTGAGTGGGGTAGAATATTTGTAATTTTGTGGGGTCCGGGGGTTTTTCCCCCGGGGAAATTTTTGAAAAAAAGTTTTCAAATTCTGCATTTTGAGCCCCTGTATGGGGCAAGGGACTTTAAAAATATTTTGGAAATCAGGCAAACAAAAAATTTATAAATGTTCTGCATTCTTTTGCAAATTAAGATCAATCTTTTTTTTTTTTTTTTTTGTAATTTAACAAACGATTTACATTAATCGACAAAGGGGAAGAACGAGGGAGGAGAAAAGATAAACACATCATCATTTGCTTACATGTATTTTCTGTATAGTTACGTAGTAGTTTTTGATCAGTTTCCCAACTCACCGACAGAAACAGCACTTAATAGTATAACACATAAAATCCTTTAGAAGAAATAGTGTAGAGATATAAAACATGATTAACGGAATTGTAATATTCTGGCCATTCAGTTAATTCATAGTGCATTTAATTAATAAGAAATAGAATTGAAGCACTTTTTAAGGAGTTTTAAAAAGTTATTTAATGATTTTCAAAGCCTCTAGAACAGCCTGAAATGTTTTGTAATGAAACGCGAAATGTTTTGTAATGTAAAATATAAAAAAAAAGTTTTCTTTTTTTCCAAATTCAAAACGTCAAAAAATGCCAAGTAGTCTTGCCATCCTCGGATCAGCCCACTCTTTACCTTAATCGCTAGTCCGCATACATGGGGGAGTTTCTCATTCAAATGTGGCGTCGGCTGAGCCACGAGTCTGCCTTTGTTTTTCTATAGAAGAATGTAGGAAGAGACACAATGTTATAATTCTGAAAGTGATTTCAGTGCGGATTAGAGTTATTAAAATTTGGCAATTTTAATAACTTAGCCATTAATGGGTGGAAAAAAATGTTTTCCGAATAAATATTACTAAAAGTAAAAAAAGTACTAATTTCCAAAGCCCCCCTTGCCCCCCCCCCCTTATGGGCGCCCATGGAAACTGCAGTCCATGGATCGAAATAACCGAGTTGGCGGTGTAAATGCAAACCCTGCAGGGTTGCCGTTTGGGAGGACGTCATGTGGTGCGGACGGCCTCAACCTTGCCTCAACTCCCCCCTCCCCTTTCTTTCTTTTCTTTTTTTGTCTTTTACTGGAAGCTAGTTTTCAGCGCTCTTATTGCTTAGCGATCTTCGGACTCTGTTTCTGGTTTTGCTTCTGTTTCTCCGAAATCGATTTAATTTATGTCGACCCAAACAGACACCACGGCCCTCTGTCGGTTTCTTGCAGCTGGCAAAAACATCCTGGCAGAGAAAGATACTAAACATTGTAGAAGACCACTTCGGGGTAGAAGGGGGGGAGGGGGGTGACGTATCATGTGCTTGAAAGTATTCAACACGTGGGACGTCTCAATTTTGTCCGAGAAAGAGTTCTGTTGCAGGAGAAAAAGAGGATGGAAAACTCAGTGCCGGTTTCGAAGGTGGGTCGAAATGCCCCCTCCCCCCCCCCCAAAAATTACCCCTATTAAGCTGCTCAATTTTTTTTAGCAAGTTGTATTAGCGAATTTTCAACAAACTCTGAAGTACGATAGGCTTTCATTGAAAGTTCGTTTTATACAATAATGTAATTATTAATAATATTTTGTCAAAACGAAGAGACATGTATTACAAATGCAATTGAAACCCTTTTCTTCTGTCCCCCGTTTTTAAAAAACGAGTTCTACATTTTGCTTTTCATCATCCAGTTTTCGCCACTAACTGTTTTTCTGTTAAGAGGCCACCCTATAAATCACAGTGTGTATTGCATAACGACTGCGAGTTGTTGCTAATTAACCTGTTAACCGGGGAATTAGCTATTGCTCAACTCGTTTCACAATGGGGACTTTTTTTTCGCAGCGATAAGTGATATCATACCTCAAATAATAAAAGAATATCGTTTTTAACTTATGATTTTTATTTATTTTGATAAAATATTTTATATTTTTAGCCATATTTTGTAGAAAATAAAAAGTACTTAAGTCATAAATTTATTACTAATAAAAATATATAAAACACTGAAATTCACAATAAGAATATTCAATCAAAGTTATTACTAACATGTAAGATACTGAAATGCAGACTAAAATGAATCCAAATTGTGGCAGCTCTAAGTATAGATCTTCCGTTTTCCCGTTAATAGCGCTCAAGTTACAGATTACAAGAACATGAAAATTCATGACGCATCGACAATATGATGGCATATATATAACCACTCTAAGATTTAATAGATAAGAACAACGTAGAACGTGATGCGTTCAATATATTACGATTAATTTAAATGACGAAAAATTTCGTCATGCCCATTGCTGTAGGCTTTTATGTATGACGAAATATTTCGTCATACGCAGTTAACAGGTTAAAGGGAGGTTCGTGGTACATGCAGCAATGTTGAAATTTACAGAGAGAGCAAATTTTACACTTTTTTAATTTCATTCTGGGGGGGGGGGGGTTCGTTCTTGGGGATGTTCCGTAGCATTCGATGGGGTGCGCCTTTGGGGAATAAACGTCCTTTGTTTTTAAAATTGTTTAGTTTGCCTTTCATCTTTCCTGTAGCGAGGATGAAAAAGAAAAATTCCCAAACATACTCTGTCATTATACATTTTAACAGTGGATGAGTAATAAAAGTAACTTACTGCCTCTAAGCGTAAAAAAGAAGGTTGCCTATATCAATTAAAACACGACATACATGATGGCGAAGTAAAACGTGCAATAAATACTATCTTTATAGAGTGCATTCCTGCAACTGCAAGTAGTTTACTTAACATAAAATATAATTTAACGAAATCAGACCCAAATTAATTGCCAGAAACCTCAAAAACTGATTTTCACTCTCCGCAGCTGTACTGCTGTACACTTTCATAATAACAAATAAATTATAAATAAATACGAGAAATGAGAAAAATTGAGCTCTTAATTTCAAGATAAAGATGATAATCATTAAATTTAATATAATTCTGCACATAAAATGAAAAAAAACTTACAATTTATACCGCTATTTACAGATTAAGAATTATAATATTTTGCAAATATTTTACTTTCCATATAAAAGTAAAATCAAAATTTTACTTCGCGTGCCTTTTGCTCTGCAAATAAATCCGTAGCATCTTCGTAATCGATTTGGTGAGCTGTTTGATTTTCGATTGCCAGAATCGCGAGATTTGACAATCGTTCTTGGCTCATCATGGAAGATTGGAGATAGTTTTCAATAATTTTTAGCTTGCTAAAACTGCGTTCACAGCTTGCGGATGTAGTTGGAAGGGTGCAATAGCAACGCAAATATTGTAAAATACATCTTGAAAATAATAAGAATACAGTGAACTCTCACCTATAAGCCGCCTCATTTATGCGCCTTTTTCACTTATACGACGATTTTGAATGGTCCCAGCACCCTCCATAGTAAAATAACGACAATATCATTCGTTTATGCGTCGCTCCAAAGATAAATATTTCACTTATGCGCCGAATTTTCCCTAAAATGTTAAAGAATTAACTTTTTTTCTTTAAAAAATAAGCATTTTTCTTCACTTTCCTCTTCAATCTTTCGCCTTTATTACTCACGGAAGGCATTTTTTCCGCATGAACTAGAGTTCAGAAAGGGACAATTATCTGCTATGCATCGTTTTAAAGGGAACGGTTCGTAATTAGGTATGCTACAATTTTAGTTTCTATTTATCATTGTATAGTTACGTTTCAGTAATTGCCAAACCGTAGCAATGTGTCCCTTTTCAACAGAAACATTCTTGTTCATTCTCTCATAAGAACCTATGTTGCGTTTTAGTCCTTTATATAGGATTGTTCAATTATGCGTCTCTCTCACCAATGCGCCTTTTTCTGTTGGTCCCTTGGGCCGGCGCATAAGTGAGAGGTCACTGTATATGTTTTGCAAGAGGCAGAGCCTTTTCTACATCTCCGAATAACATTGGAGCTTGTTCTTTAAAAGCAGCGAGCTCTTCACAGAACTCCGATGCGTTTAGATCTTGCTCATATTTTCTTGCAAGATTTAAGCCAGTTCCTCTTAATCGAGACTGAATTGTCGGGTTGAATATGCAACCCGACTTAGTGTTGCATATTCATTGAATATGCAACACTAAGTCGGCATATTCAATATTTGAGGACAATTCAGAAATGCGAAAAGGGAAGTTATAGCGTATACAGTTGACAAAAAATGTATTAGAACAATATGAAATTCGTACATTTTGAAGTAATAAAATGAATTTACACGAATAAAACAATTACATTACGTAAAGTTTCTACAAAAACATCCCGTTTTGTAACAAATAAAAGTTTGACGTGAATAGAACTTTTACAAAATTAAAATAACTAAATTTACATTGCAAAATAAGTATTAGAACAGCAAGTTTGCATGTTAAATCAAATAGATAAATAATTAATAATTAATTGAAATGCATATTTAATACTTGGTATGCAGTTCTTTAGCTGCAATTACTGCTTCTAAGTGTCTCGGCATGGATTCTACAAAATCATTTGTGACTTTTAAGGACATTTTGTTCCAT
This sequence comes from Uloborus plumipes, assembly GCA_038373865.1. Lineage (NCBI taxonomy): Eukaryota > Metazoa > Arthropoda > Arachnida > Araneae > Uloboridae > Uloborus > Uloborus plumipes. The sequence goes on from JAXGGA010006166.1 coordinate 47,768, forward strand.
GCCTCATGTAAAGCCACTTTTAAGCTTGATTTGTTTGTATCGAGTTTTTTATAATTTTATTATCTAACTAGCGGTACCCGCACGGCTTTGCCCGTGGTATAAAATTAAAAGTTCATTTGTAAAATAATTGATATAGCAAAAAAAATGTTTTTTTTAATTATAATTCAATTATAATTCCTTCAAAGTATGATATAAAAATCTGGTATGGACCCCACACTACTTCCTTTTACGTGTAAATTTCTTAGTCGATGCCTTAAGTGCTAAAATAGTGCTTGGAGTGAGCAAGATAACAATTCAAACATTGATATCCCTAGTTTACCACGAAACAATGCAAAGAAACGTTTTATAATGATTAATCTCCTAAATATCGCTAATTTTAACATTATTCAGTGGATTTTTCGTAAAATATCGCCAATAGCGCCAAATTGAACCCAAATAAAAAAAAAATAATAATTTTTTTCCGCCAAATTTGTCCGGCAAATACTTGGCAACCAAAAGCTCGGCGATATACCGCCAAGTGGTCGCGCCAATTCATATCACTTTTGTCTGCATTGAAATTAACTCTGATTTACTCCATAAAAGGGGTAAAACACCCCCTTGGGACATTCGAATGCAACCTCAAGGGGAAATGCACAAAAATAAGCCAAAAGAGAAAATAAGAACAATTTTGTTGCTCTAAGAAACCAACAGAAATCTTACCAAAGTTTAAAAGAAGAAGAAAGTTTTCTTTCCTAGCTTTAAAAATAAAACAATACATTTTACGAAATGAAACACTTTAAAAAGAACGATGCAATATCGCACTTGATACGATATTTGGTTAATCTGTGCATTAAGTACCCTTTTCTCGCTAAATGGGCGATAGGTGCGCCAAGCGTGGTAACCCTGACTATTTTGCGTAGTTTCTCTCCGAGCTTTCAATTTCGCGAGACACGCAAAAACGCGCCAAGCAGGGTCCCTAAGCACATTTTCACCGGGAAAAAGACAGGGTTGCCAGAGAATTGAAACAGAAAAATACTACGCCTCCTCTAAAAATATATACTACAAAATTCTACTGTTTACAAACGTTGCCAAAATCAATATTGCTGAAATGCGACATCTATGAAAAAGAAAAAAAAAAAATCCGCCAAATCTTTTAATTAAGTCATTAGTATATTGGAAACAGGGTTGCCAGAAAAATACTACGCTCCTTATTTGGGCCGAAAAAATACTACCGTAGTATCAAAAATACTACTTCTGGCAACGCTGGAAAAAGAACGAAACAAAAATAAGTATGAACACATAACCATGGTAACAACATGAAAAGTTGATTTCCGTTGATAAAACAATTCATTTCATCTCTCTTTTCAAACAAATTTTATTCTGGAGCTCAACCATTTTAGAATCGTTTGGCTTGCTTTACTGAAGGTAAGCCTTGAATTCCGGGATTCTAAAAGCAATTGTTATAGCTCTCCTGATGATCGTAGAAACTTCGAAAAAGCTTCATTTTGTGCAGAAAATTTCAAGCTTTCGAATGACATAAGACTTGAAAATGTGTATGAAATATTTCTTCCCTATTTTATCGAATTTCCGCTAAGAATTCGAATAGAAAAAGAACGAAATGGAATTTTCGAAAAATCGCTTCGAGGTGCAAAACTAAATGCTACAAACTAATTTTGTGCCAAGTGGCATGAAAATCGACCGAACGGTTTTGGCGCTACGCGCGTAATAGACAGACAGAAAGAAAGAAGGACAGACAGAACCACCTTCAGCTTTATTATTAGTAGAGATAAATGCCATTGATGCTTTATAGGGCTCAGGTCTGGTGATTTTGGTGGAGTTATTTGTCTTCGGGGGCATTATATAATAACCACTCTTTGGTTTTTTTGGCAATGTGCTTTGGATCTCGATCCTGTTGAAAGACGAATGTAGTTTCCAGTACTAATTTTCTGGCGCTATTTTTCAAATGATGCCGTAACACATTGATGTATGATAGAGCTGTCCATTTCACATCAATGAAACGGATATTTCCATCCCTATTGTATGCCATTCATCCCCAAACCAAGATATAACCACCTCCATGCTTTAATGTTTTTAGTAACTTTTGGGGTTCTACAGCAGCACCCCTTTTTCTCCAAACAGTGATTATGTGCTTTGGTTTGAAAATTTCGAACTTACTTTCGTCAGAAAAAATAACACTTTTTCAGAAATCCATTGTTTTAATTTTATATTTTTTAGCTAACTCCTGTCGTTTTCTTCTGTTGATTTCTGAAATAAATGGTTTCTTCCTTGGCCGTCTTCCTTTTATACCTGCACTATGCAAAATATTTCTTACAACCTGAGGTGTTACAACCTTTCGTGATATTGATTCAATATTAGCGGCTAACATCTTTGCACTTCCTGTTGGATTTTTTAGAGCCTCTTTGACCGCTTGGAGTCTTTCTCTTACACTCGGCTTGTTTAGTCTCCCTGGTCTTTGTTATTAACAACACCAGTCTCTTTTTTTTTTTAAAAATAATGATATGAACTGTAGGGATGCACCGATAAGCAAATTGGCCGATTACCGATTACCGATTAATCGGCAGTTGATAATCGGCCGATTAATCGGTCAAGCCGATTAATGATTAAAATGGTTGTTTTCAGTACTACCAATTTCACCGTTACACTTTTTTCTTCGTTTTTTTTACAATTCTAACTTTTGAAATAGTTTCTCATTTTTTCTTCCATTTTCCTAATTTTCCTAAAATAATTTCAAAATTTTATCAAATTTCTCTGAACTAATTTTCATAATATTGTCAATAATATTGCATTAACACATTTCTAATTATGTAAACTAGACATGAAAATTCAAAAAAAAAAAAAAAAGGAGAGGAGTCTGTGTGGTGAGCAATTCAATTTTGAAGTTCTTTAAGTTTCAATTTTTCAATTATTTGTAGCTATGTAATTCAAGACTTTTATTCTTTGTTAAAATTGAAGATTATCTAAAAGCAAGGAGAAAAGTATCGACGCATGAAAAATATTGCTACATTAACTATGTGTATTTTTATTCAAAATAGGAGAATTAATGTATTAAAAACTTTACATCAACTGTGAGGATTATTATTACTGTTGATAAAATTATTCATCATAATTTCTTGTAATGGTTTACTTTAAAAAATAATATTCAAAAAATATTTTCTTCGCCGATTAATCGGCCCGATTTTGCCGATTATTAATAATCGGCAAAGCGGCCGATTATGGCCGATTAATCGGTACTGCCGATTAATCGGTGCATCCCTAATGAACTGCACACAACGACAAATTCAACATTCTTGTAATTTTAAGGAATGTTTTTCCACTGTTATACAGATAAACTATTTGTTCTCTTTTCGCATTTGGAATCTCTATTGTTTTCAGAGAGAAGCCAAGAAAATTTCATATAAACAATTTTGAACAAAATGTCATCAATGAAAACAAGCTGCTTTTATGTGCCCTTGACGCATATGAGAGTAAAATTGAAAGGCTAGGGACATCACGTCGTAATTTGCATGTTTCGCTTTTTGTTCTAATACTTTTTTTGCAGTTCGAATTACGTTGTTTTGATTTTAAAAATACTGCATTTATTTTATGCTCATTTTATGGTTACGTATTGAAATATTTAAATAAATACTATGATCTATAAATTAATTTTGAGATTTATTTAATTTTATTACCTTGAAAAGTACAAATTTCACATTGTTCTAATACTTTTTTTGCCAACTGTAGTTGCGCTTTTAATTCTCGTTCTAATTTCTGACAAAATTCGATCAAACACAATTTTCATTGATATAGACTGTTGTATAGCATTGGTTGAAGTATCCGCGATTCATCCTCGCATAACTCATCAAACTGTTTTTTGCGCTTTGAATTCGCTTACTTGTTAAGATGGGCTTTACTTCAGCGTTTTCGGCTATTGTTTTTGCTTCTAGTGTTCAGTAGATGTTTCTCTCATTGCTTGCAATGTTTTCTTTAGACCTTCGCAATAATGTCTTCTTTTTGGATTTCAACATTTATTCGATTTGTTTCTCGAAGAATATTGGTCCAAATTCTTAAATTTACGATGAATTCAAAATTTTTCAATGCATGAATCAGATGTCCGGCTTCATACTTCGCTTCCGCAGTAGAAGCATTTTGAATTTCTTTCAACGCTTGAATAACTTCTGGTAAGTTATTCAAAAGAGTGAGTTATTATTCAAAAGTTATTCAGAGAGATTGCAGACCATCTCGTCTGGAGACTACCTTTCAAGTTAGTGTTCGTGCATTTTTTCATAATGCACCATCGGTTAGTGGAACCGACGAAAAAGCAAAACACCTTTTGCACAATACCAAATAGGTTAAACCAAATAGGCATGATGAAGCAGCATGCGCACCGACAAGATTCAGTGAATGAGCTAACCATGGTACGAACTCAGCCAGCTCATTCTTTTCTACAATCCGAGCTTGTACTCCCTTGTAAGTGCCAGCCATATTTGAACCGTTGTCAGAAGACTGACCTCGACACTGTTTAATGTCCAAACCCAAACCATCAAAGGTTGTAATGATGGAACGAGAAACACGTTTTGAAAACAGATCTGCCGACAGCAAGATAATCCCGGGACCCCAGTAGTGAAAAAGGCTTTAGTGCTTTGCGTAGGTCTTTCGAAATTTTGAATCATCAGGAACTCAGGAATAGAGTGAAGCACTCTTAGAGGAAGGGTAACAAAATGTGTTAAGAAGTGAATGGGTCAATCCATGGTTACGGTCGTTACATTCGCAAACTTCAGCTGCTCATATTTTATTCACAAATGCAGTTAAAGTTCTAATGAAAGCAGGGAATGATAAAGCTCCCCCCCCCCCCCAACATGATTATCACCAAGCGTTAGTTTGGAATTATTAGTGGAAGTTGTAGAAAAATCTCGAAAATGTGTGGTTACGGTCGTTACAAAAAAAAAGACATGGTTTTTTGAGTGCTATGAAACACTGCCACTTTTCTGCGAATCTATTGCACGTATGATCTTCTGGATTTTTATAATAATTGCTCAATAAATGAGGCATGATATCATACAAAGAACTTAGCTTTTTTGTTGAAAAATAATTTTTTATGAATTTTTGATTGCGGTTACGGTCGTTACACGTCTGACTATTTTCAATACATATGTTGCTAAAAATGAGTAAACGGCTATTTTAATTCATTTTTCCGCCATATATAAAGTCAAATAATGGACATATGAGCAGAAAGGATCTCCAGTTAGTTCATTTGATTAGATATAATCTTCAATTGATTATAGAGCGAGAGCCCATGAGTGCCAAAAATACGTCATTTTATAAAGGCACGAAATTTTTCTGTGTAAGCACACCACAGCATGTACGAACGGTTCGCTATTCGTTAAGCTGAGTCGCGCTGGCTTTGGCGGGAAACAGGTAGCAAAGGTACGTAAAACTGCTACTCTAAAACGTCATAGTATAAAGCGTAATTTTTTAATATGTTGTAAGGCGTATTATTAGAAGTTGCACCTTACAGTGCCAGACACTTTGCTCGCTGGCCTTGCGCAGCCAGACACTTTGAAGTTGGTAAAAATGTAAGCAAATTTACGTCATTTTATAAAGCGTAATTTTTTAATATGTTGTAAGGGGGGGGGCCATTAGAAGTTACACCTTACAATGCCAGACACTTTGCACGCTGGCTTTGAGCAGCCAGACACTTTGAAGTTGGTAAAAATGTATGGGTCATTCCATGTGGGAAATCATCCAGGCTGTGACACCCACCACCTCCGATTTTAATAAAATGTGCAGCAGTTGGAGACATTTTGATGCTGATAACAAAAATACTACTTATATTGAGATAAGTGAAGGGGTTGAAAAGTTATGGTCCTTTAAATATTTTGCTTGGTGGCTTATTTGCCGCTATTTTGAATGACATATGCATTTGTACGAACGGCTGTAACTCTTTAACAGATAGTTGTAGAGCTTTCAATTTTTTTTTATTTTGTTCATAATAGTGTAAGCTTTAAGTTGAATGGAGTTTAATTGGTATATCTATTATACATTTTTTCCAGCGAGTGTTTTCTTTCAGTTTTTTGACTCAAAAAATGAAGTAACTTTAACAGAAAACTACTCACAAAACTCCATCTTCGATTTCAACCAAATTATGTGCTCAGGTACCTTTAAGTATGTTTTAACACCAGATAAAAGAAATCTCGATGGGTCATTCATGGTTTTTTTTTTTTCAAACAGAATTTTTTAATTTTCAGTCAAAAAAAAAAAAAAAGGAATCATTTCAAAATGATGTTTATCGCATTCTGTATTCCACAATATGACAATTACCTCCCCCCTCCCCCCCAAAAAAAAGAAAGTAAAAATCCGATATATGGCAATCGAGGAGACTTTCAACATTAATAGAACCACCAAAATAAGAACAAGTAATGATTTATTAGTCAATAAAGGCATTTCGTTCTTTAGAGCCCTAACACACTCGTTATACATTAAACGTGCTGCTCAAAAATTAATAAAAAAGCAAGTGAATAACATTATTATTGAAAATACTTCATATAAATAATATAATAATAAGTGCAAGGATATAACAGCACATTTTAATTTCTTTATTCCTTCATAAAAGATCATAGTTATTTTACTAAATCCAGATTTTTTAGAACAGTGAAACACATATTTTATTAAATACATATGAATTAATAACAATAATTTTTGTTCATTTAGTTTTCAAAACTAGAGTTTACCAAGTTCAGAAACATATCTTGTCCACTTGGTGTGCAATTAAGTACTATAACTTTCACTAAGTTTATATATCTTTCCAGTTCTCGTACTGACGTCAACATTACAGAGAATGTGACTCAAAGAGACAGTACAGTTCTCCCGTTCAGGCAAAAAGTAAGATATTGCTGGGCCATGTGGATGCAATAACTTAATATCTACATCACCTTCTTTCATGTTATTTTCAGAAACAAGTCCTAAAAACCATTTCGAGTTCATGACACATGTAACATAGGGTTGTTAGAGGTGGAAGGATTAAAGTACGTTTCTGTTCTAGCAATCAAAAAAATGTTCTAAAAATCTAGATTTAGTAAAATAACTATGATCTTTGATGAGATACTAAAGAAACTAAAATGTGCTGTTATATCTCTGCACTTCGCAATTTGTGCATCACTCTTATCTCTTCTGCAACATTAGATAGTCTTTTATAAATCTGATGTCTTTATCATAATTTATATTATTTATATGAAGAACTTTCAATAATAATGTTATTCACTTGCTTTTTTATTAATTTTTGAGTAGCACATTTAATGTATAACGAGTGTGTTAGGGCTCTAAAGAACGAAATGCCTTTATTGACTAATAAATCATTACCTGTTCTTATTTTGGTGGTTCTATTAATGTTGAAAGTCTCCTCAATTGCCATATATCGGATTTTTACTTTTTTTGTCCGGAGGTAATTGTCATATTGTGGAATACGGAATGCGACAAACGTCATTTTGAAATGATTCCTTTTTTTTTGACTGAAAACTAAAAAATTCTATTTGAAAAAAAAAAAAAAAAAAACATGAATGACTCATCGAGATTTTTTATCTGGTGTTAAAACATACTTAAAGGTACCTGAGCACATAATTTGGTTGAAATCGAAGATGGAGTTTTGTGAGTAGTTTTCTGTTAAAGTTACTTCATTTTTTGAGTCAAAAAACTGAAAGAAAACACTCGCAGGAAAAAATGCATAATAGATATACCAATTAAACTCCATTCAACTTAAAGCTTACACTATTATGAACAAAATAAAAAAAAATTGAAAGCTTTACAACTATCTGTTAAAGAGTTACAGCCGTTTGTACAAATGTATATGTCATTCAAAATGGCGGCAAATAAGCCACCAAGCAAAATATTTAAGGGCCATAACTTTTCAACCCCTTCACTTATCTCAATATAAGTAGTATTTTCGTTATCAGCATCAAAAAGTCTCCAACTGCTGCACATTTTATTAAAATCGGAGGTGGTGGGTGTCACGGCCTGGATGATTTCACAAGGAATAATGACCCATACATTTTAACCAACTTCAAAGTGTCTGGCTGCGCAAGGCCAGCGTGCAAAGTGTCTGGCATTGTAAGGTGTAACTTCTAATGGCCCCCCTTACAACATATTAAAAAATTACGCTTTATAAAATGACGTAAATTTGCTTACATTTTTACCAACTTCAAAGTGTCTGGCTGCGCAAGGCCAGCGTGCAAAGTGTCTGGCACTGTAAGGTGTAACTTCTAATAATACGCCTTACAACATATTAAAAAATTACGCTTTATACTATGACGTTTTTGGGTAGCAGTTTTACGTACCTTTGCTACCTGTTTCCCGCCAAAGCCAGCGCGACTCAGCTTAACGAATAGCGAACCGTTCGTACATGCTGCGATGTGCTTACGCAGAAAAATTTCGTGCCTTTATAAAATGACGTAGGTCTGGCACTCATGGGCTCTTAGACTATTACTATAGACTTTGGAAGCTTTCAAATCCCTTGCATGGGCGCCCATAAGGGGGGGGCAAGGGGGGGGGCTCGAGCCCCCCCTTGGAAATTAGTACTTTTTCTGCTTTTAGTACTATTTATTCAGAAAAAATTTAAAACTTTTTTTCTTCACCCATTAATGAATAAGTTATGAAAAATGCCAAATTGTAATAACTCTAATCTGCACTGAAATCGCTTTCAGAATTATAACATTGTGTCTCTTCCTACATTCTTCAATAGAAAAAGTAAGGCAGATTCATGGATGAACCGGCGCCGCATTTGCATGGGAAACTCCCCCATGTCTGCGGACTAGCTGTTGGGTCATTCCATTTTAAATCAACAAATTTTTAAAAAAGTTGTTGCATCATCATTTTTGATTTTGATGAAAATTTCCCAGACCTGAAAAAGATATATATTTTATTAAAAAAATATACCCTTTGACATTTAGGCCATTTTTGTTGTTGGCATCCGTAAAAATGGGGCATTTATGATACTTAGTCTTATGAATTATAACTTTTTTCTATCAAAGATTTTGAACTCAAACATAGCTAATTGAAACCTAAGAAAGAGAGCTTTTTATATATATCAAGAAATTTCAGATGAAAAAAAAAAAATTATTTTTTCAAGGTTAAAGTTTGATGAAAATCTCATTTCATACTACTTTTCGAAATTAAAAAACCCATGTTGGGTTTAGAATAACAAGCCCTCTATTTTGATATCATATATTCATATGCGTGGTTACTTATTATACAAAAAAATTAGCTTGTTACTCCGCCCATTTTATGAGATACGCCCCCCTAATGTTGCAAATTTTCAAAAAAATCCGGTTTTCAACGCTAAAAAAAATGCATGTGGGGGTAAGGTAAAAATAATTTTATTGGTGGAATCTTAAGTACTTTTTCCATTAAAAAAATGTAACAAAAGTTGCTTTGTTATTCAACAGCGCTTGGCAGCTATGGGCATCTGAATTTTCATATAATTGCCCTGAAGCAACACGATTATTTTTGTACTTAATCTCAGATTTTAGTGAAATTTAATTGTATACTTAATTGCTAGTTTTAAATTATAGAAATGACAAAGAAGTGTTATGAAGTAACATATTTACACTTTAATAAGATGATTTAAAATTTTTATCGTCTAAATCTCTTAACGCTCTCTTGTAGAACTATTTTCATAAGTGTTTCGTCTCACAGAGAAGAGTTGATAAATGTTCGCTCATCACAGGTGTGATCTTGTGACCTCTTCCTTGTGCACACCATAGTTCTGATGCAGTCAAGATTTTCAAAATGTCTTGCAACTGAACCCAAGTTTAGTCATCCTCACTTGATTTTTTTTAAATGACGTTCCTGGCCCTTTCCGATGAAAATAATTTATTCTGTATTGTTCTTCAACATTGAATACTTTACTTGCAACACTTCGCCTGGCCACCAGTCATTATCATACACATGGCAAACATAATCTGATAATTTTGGTAGGATTCTTGTTTTTTGTGTAGCAGTTTCGTTTGAATACATGATAAAAAATATGGCTTGTTATTCTGAACCCTTCATGGGTTTTTTAATTTTCAAAAGTAGTAAAAAATGAGATTTTAATCGCCAACTTTGACCTTGAAAAAAAAATTTTTTTTTTTAAATATGAAATTTATTGATATCCAAAATGAAAAGAGCTTTCTTAGCTTTCCAATGAACTACCCAGGTAGCACAAAAAAACGTTTAAACGTTTTATAAACGTTTTTAATCGGTTGTCACAACGTTAATAACCATTTTACAGCCTTTAAATAATGAAGTGTGCTACTTGGGTATGTTTGAGATCAAAATTTTTGATAGAAAAAAAGATTTTGTTTACAAGACAAAGCATCAAAATGCCCCATTTTCCTGTTGCCAACAACAAAAACGGCCTATACATACACATTAAAGGGTAAATTAAAAAAAAAAAATTTATATATTTTTGAGGTCTAGAAAATAAAAAGAATGCATATGCAAATTTCTATCAAAATCAAAATTATATATATATAATATATATATATCTTTTAACTATAAACTATGAAGAAAATATATGAGCCCCCCCTTAAAATTTCACATATGGGCGCCCATGATCCCTTGAGCTACGTTTTCCCATGAAACTTCACCAGAATACCCACACCTCCCAGTCTCTCTTCAGATATTTTAGCTCCACTAAATCCTTATAATCATCTGTGACTTGAGCTCTGTATTTCTTCAGTACTTTGCTAAGAAAAATTTCTACAAATTAGCTTATTACGTAAATGGTATTGATTGTACCGGGCACCTTATTGCTTCAACTACACAAGTGTTCGCTTCATTAAACATTTTAAAAATACTCACACATTAAGATTTTTTTCTGCATAAACCATTTGCCCTCGTCCACCCGTTGTCGAGATATAAGATTTTAAAGGATTGAATTTAAGTGAAGCTCCAAATTTAAGAAGTCTCCCATCATTACCTGAGCCTCACTAAATTTGCTGACTTTATTAAAATTTCGGCAGACTTTAGGACTTTATAATTCGAAAACGAGGAGGTGAGGGCAAATAATTTATAAATCCAGCAAAATGTTTTACTACAATGTTTCAAATGGAAATAACTTAATTTTTTTTCATTATTTCACTTTTGTATGGTTTCCTGGTGAACGTCGAATGACCTCTGAGTCAAATTTGTCTAAGAACTAACGTAAACGGTATTTATAGTAGGAAAGCTCCTTTATAGGAGCTTTTCCACGTTATAAGAGACGAATACCCCCAAAGTAACTTTCAGATGCGTCAGTGGACTTATGTACCAAATTTGGCAATAATCCGACGTGAACTGTGAACTTAGACCTAAAACGTGTAACACCCATAACCAACATAGCACAAAAACGAAAAGGTTTTTTGAATAAATTATTAGTGCATGTTTTTAGAATAAATGAGTACACTATAAAACCTAAATGGCAAACTTCTACCTCAAATAGCTATTGTTACAGAATAACAAATACTTTATTTTCGGTTACGGTCAACAATTACAAAGATTCTAGATAATTTTGCCTGCCTGTAATTAAAAACTAATACAACCTACAAAGAAATTGATTGGTGGAAAAGGTCAAAGGGGGTGCTTACTAAAGCACTATAATTCGTTATCTTCCAAATTGAACCCGGTGTGGAGTAGGTCTAGGCTGGAAACTTGATAATTTTTAACTGAAAAAATGGGTTAGAAAAACCGTAACTTTAGGACGTTAAAACCATATTTACAGTAAAAACTAGGATATTTTACACTTTGAATTAGGAAACTATGATTTCTTGTGAATAGAGAGGAAAAACTACGATTTTTGGCTGAAAATTGCTGTTTTTCTTAACTTTACCCTCTTTGAGGCACGTGTTAATGTTATCCGATTGAGCTAAAACTTTGCATATCTCATTTTCTAGCCTATTGGCACATTTTAGGAGCGCGCCGCAATAGATTAGATGAAAAAAAAAATTCCCATGCTCCTTGTGACCGCCCTAGTGTTCACGTTGCCTCTAAATTATTGTGAGCTATGGGTTTCACTTTTATTCAGTCGGGCCTTGCGCAATGCGAATACCCTAAATAACGTTCTTGGCTTGGAAATTAATATAAATGCGTAAAATTTTTAAACTTAATGTTTTAATTTCTTTTTCGAATTTTTTCATTAGTTTATATGCTTGAATTCTAGTGAAGGGCGGATACATAAATAGTTTTTGAGGAGAGAAACCGGAGAGTAAGCAGTACCCTGCCCTACCCCATACGCAACCGTTTATTTTCTGAAGTTAAAAAAAAGTTTTCAAAGCTTTTTTTTTTTAAATTACTTATAAGATCAATTAATCTACTTTAAAGTACTGGAACATCTCACATCGAAGACGAAAGCCAAATATCAACATTTTAAGACGATTAACTGCTAAACTTTGTATAATATCTCCAAAATGCTATAATAATGGGCGGAATTACTTTAAAATGTTGTCATAGTGACTTAAAACGACATTTAAAAAAATAGATTATAGATCCATAGCCCTATGTTGAGTTTTTACATACATAGCTATTTTTTCACCGCATTCAAAAGGCATTAGATTTATTTAATTACAGAAATGATTTCATTAAAAAAACAGCTTCACAGTTGTAAATTTCCAGAAGTTCTTACTTCTCGAATTTCGAAGCAATTACTGTTTTACTAGTTAAGGATTCCGGGCTGTTGTGCCGTGGTCTGAATGGCTTTAATCCATACGTTTCGATCGCAACTGCGGCGGTCATCTTCAGTGGGTGTCGTTGATTAATTTGGCGACTGATGCGAAATTTCGAACTGCTGCAAGATTTTAAATTGAAAACGTAGAGCCCTCTACCTTCCAGCTCGGGATTGACAGATGACTGGATGCCAAAGCTTGTTAACTTTTACTTCTTCCTCCTTCTTGTTAAAATTATTTGGGTGTTTGAAAATTTCAATGGCTTCCCTATTCAATCTGGGGAAAAAATTTGAAGTCCGTGAAATTATTTTGGCCTTTTTGAATTTTACATCATGGATTCCATTACTGAAAGTGTGCTCCGGGATCGCCGACTTTTCAGTCTGGCCCAGCCGGCAATTTCTCTGATGCTCTTTGATTCTTGTATTAACGCTCCGTTTTGTCGTCCCGATATAAATTAATCCACAGGAACAGGGGATCTTATAAACTCCTGCGGCGGGCAACGGATCTCTAGCATCTTTCACTGAACTGCAACAGCCCGGAATCCTTAACTAGTATTTACTCCGGCCGTGAAAGCCTTCATTCTCACAATTACTGTTTTGTTTGCAAAGCAATGATTCAGTTAATATTCTATTTTTGTAATACATGTCGTTTACATTATTTTGTTTTTGCCATGCGTTTTGTTTAATTTTTCATTTTTATGTACTGAAAAAGAAATTCGTAATATCACAAGCTTCATAGATTGAAATGGTTCTTTGAGGTACACAGTCACTTTTTTTAATTAATGAAGATCGAGGTCGAGTCGCGATATTATATACCTTTGTATTAATTGGCCTTTGTATTGCTTGGCTTTTGAATGTGTACGTTTCTTCTTTTTAATTCTTCTCTCTCTTTATCTCTCATTTTTTAAATAATAGTTTCAAAAACGTTACTAATATTGTGGAGAAATACTTTATTCATTTGGGGGGGATACGTGCCCCTCTGCAATAGCACGAAAATGTAGATCATTTTAAGTTATTTTAAATTATAGATACTTAAAAGAAACAGGCACGAAAAATTAGCTACGCATGACAAAATAGGGTATAAGGAGGATGATTTATTCTGGACAATGTGAGCAATGGTTTATCGTAACTGCTCAGCTGTTAGTAATACGCAAACAGTGGGTGGCTGTCTACTAGGGATTACCAAAGGAGGGAAGCAGGAAGGGGACAGGTGCAATGTCAATTACGTTCATGATAAGGGAACTAATATGGGTCGCTTGAGCTACGTTTTTCCGAGGGTCGCTTTGGGCACGGTCGCATCGGGCACGTAACCAATTACACATTCGGCGGGGGAAATAAGGGAATGCGACTGTAAAAATTTTAAATCCTTTGAATTCCGACTTCCGACTCATTCACCCCAAACTCAGTCTGACTCCGACTCTGCACTGCCATTCAAGAGGAAAAAAAAAAAGGAGAAAGGAAAAGAAAAACGCAATTTCAGACTATCTTTGGTGATGTTAGAGGAAACGGAAGTTACGGGCAGAAAATTTCTAGGTTTGTGATTCAACTCTTTTCGAGCGTCACTTCTTCATTTGCTGACGAACTTCACAAAATGAGATACAGGGTGCGCCAGAGAAACTAACTTTTTTGAAATGTCAATAAAAACAAAACTACTTAAGTTACTGTTTTAATTTTTTTTTTTTTATTTGAGAATACAATATCCCATTTTTTTTTTTTTTTTTCCATTTAGTCTTGAAAATGACATCGGTTAAATGATGACCCCCATTGAGCATACACTGATTAAGACGATTTTTAAAGTTTGTGAGCACTCTTTGCAGCATATCAATTGGTATGTTGGCAACTTCGTCGCGAATGTTATTCTTGAGGTGAGCTATTGTGCGTGGTCGATCAACGTAAACCAGGGATTTCAAATAACCTCATAAAAAAAAAAAAAAATCGCACGGCGCCAAATCTGGGAGCGTGCTGGTCATGGGAGATCGCCTCTGAGAGAGATGAGGTGGTCAGGGAAATGTTGTCGCAACCACGGAGTAGAAAGAAGGAGAGAAATGTTCTACGGATGTGCTAGTTTGAAAGTGGCAACGAATTCTCACACGCCGCCAGAGGACGCTAGCTGAAACGCTCCCTATCTCTTACGGGAATCAATGTAAATGATACTGAATCTGTCATCTTTTTAAATGCTGCTATGGGAAAGAAAAAATTTTTTTTTCAACTGGATTTTGGTGTAAACCATCGATTAACATTATGAACTAAATATGACTTTGATCCACCCCACTGAAATTTTGCCGTATTTTTTAAGAAAGATGTTTAATCGACGGCATCTAGCTACTTGCCAAATTTGACATATATGCGACTGTATGTGACATTTTCTTTGCATTGTACGATATAATTTTTGCTGAGAATCAGTTCTCTAAATTGTTGATAAATTAAGCATGAGGCAAAAAATTAATTATGTCAGAATTTAATTTTGTTATTAATTAAATATATTTAGTAGACAAAATAATTATTAGTTTAAATGTATTTATTAAATATATTTAGTTCATAATGTAAATCGATGGTTTGAGCAAAATTCCAATTAAAAAAAAATATTCTTGCCAACAGCAGTCTTTTAAAATGACAGATTCTGTCAGATATGACAAGTTAGTAAGTGCATTCGATCAAACCTATTTCTCAAAGAATACGGCACCTATTTTCGTGGGAAGAAATTCATATTTAATTCATAATGTCAATCGAAGATTTACACCAAAATCCAGTTGAAAAAAAATTTTTTTCTTCCCCATAGCAGCATTTAAAAAGATGACAGATTCAGTATCATTTACATTGATTCCCGTAGGAGATAGGGAGCGTTTCAGCTAGCGTCCTCTGGCGGCGAGTGAGAATTCGTTGCCACTTTTAGATAGCAGAGATTTAGCTCCTCCTCTTTAATCTCCTTGGTCGCAACAAATTCATTGAATCTCGTGCTGTGTGTGCTGTCGCTGTGGCTCCATCTTGCTGAAACCACACGTCCCTAAGGTTAATTTCTTCGAAGCTGGGAAGTTGCGTAGCAGTAACTGAGCGACCGTTCGAAAAGTAGCTTTCGACGGCAAAGGCGCGCTGTTCTTTTAACAATAGTATGATGGCGACTGATTAAAGGGAAAACAAAACTTGGAGATTTCCCACTCCAGATGCGTCCACTCTCGGCCTTCTACGCAGCCAACTCACAGCGCAGGAATTTTTTCAAAAATTTTTTCAAGTTTCTCTGGCGCACCCTGTACTTCCCGTAATAACAGAGTAGTGCGTCAAAAATCCAAGCGCACTCCCATGAATTTTTATTTAACTGCTCGACAATTGAACCGTTTATTTCAAAAATCAGTAAAGAGACTAGCTCTAAAAGTTCGAAAAAACATTTTTACCCTTTAGAAAAAATCTATAATTATTAACATATTTTGAACCAAAACCTATACATAATTCGACATATTACTCTCAGCAAAAACTGTTGAGAAGGAGTTGAACCATTTGAAGGGCTCGGGCGTAAATAGTGGTATCTGACAAAATTGTAAAAATCGATTTTTTTGTTGAAAACAATAGCATGTGGACATATTAACAGAAATCTTATACCGTTTTGATGTTTAACTCATAAATAGCGACAAACAGATATAGCCGATTTCTGCAATGTGGCACTGCGTTCATGTAAATAACGGTAAGTGGTAAAAATGGCGAATAGTAGACACGTGACCGTCACTTCTGGTGGCAATAATAGGAGTGAAATTACGGCTGAATGTAGTGAAAGTGATTTTAATGACTCCGATAAAGACCCAGAAAACATCCCAGGTGATGAAAGATCTAAAGTAAAGTTAGAAACTATGTATTTTAGGGTTTTTTAATATTTCTATGCAGCATGTAAACAATGTTATGTGTATTCAGAAACCATTTTTTACATGCACTTAGAGTATGGCTGATACGTTATCATAATAGTTTGCTATAAAATTCTTTGTTTTCCGAAAACACTGCAATAGAGCGACGACAGTCAAGACGAAAAAAATTAAGATAATTGCATTATAGAAAAGCAAAAGCGGGTCAGAACGTTATCAAAAGAGCAAACATGGAAGCCACTTAAAATGAAAGTACATAGAAAGCTGTCTGTTGAAGCATTTTTCGGAACATAATGTCAAAGCTACGTAGTTCATTGGAATCCCAGACAATTTTGGAGGCTAAAACAAAAATTAGTCTTCAGCTTAAGTGTGGCTTCGCTTGCCAGCTCTAGGTGCATTCAAGGAAATTGTCCTCATATTCCCACCAGTTGAGAATACTATGCTTCTCTTTTCTCTCTCTGATAGAGATTTTTCTATACTAGAAAAATACGTAAGGGCTCATTGCCAATATATCTATACTCCCGATGAATGGGAAAATGTTCTCAGAGCTACTCACCATTCATTGCTAACAGAATAAAAGTGAATGATTTTTTTTAAAGGTGTCCAGTAGGGTGGGGCGAAAAATAAAAAGTTTTTCAGATCAACTTCTAATAGTTGCCAAAAGCTGTCTTTGATGATAGTTAGCTTTTGTGTAAAATTTGATAAAGATCGGTTAATATCTTCAGGGGGCGCTGCGATCGCAAAGTTTTCTCATAGCTTTTATCGGGATTTTATGGTTAAAATATGAAAAACAATGCCGTTAGCTAATCTCATTGCATTTTTTTACTCATAAGATAGATTCATGCATTCAAAGCATATGAAATAACTCAAAAAAACTTATTTTATATGATATATTTGTATTTCAAGCATTTAAAAAGAAACAAAAACGTGAAAAAAGTGATTTTTTTTAAATATAAATTTATCATATAAAATAATGTTTGTGAGTCATTTCATATGCTTTTAATGCATGAAAACATCTTTTGAGGTAAAAAAAACGCAAAGAGACTAGCTAAAGGCATTCTTTTTAATATTTTAACCATAAAATCCATAACAAAGCTATGGTAAAACTTTGCGATCGCAGCGCCCCCTGAAGATATCAACCGATTTTTCTCAAATTTTGCACAAAAGCTAACTATCACCAAAGACAACTTTTGGCAACTATTAGAAGGTGATCTGAAAAACTTTTTATTTTTCGCCCCACCCTAGTGTCCAGTAAGAGACAATATTTTCAGCGACCAAAAGCGTATGAAAAAAATTAGTGTAAAGGAACGTCGTAAAGATGCGATTGTCTTCAGAAGACCTCCATAAAATAGAGATGTCGAATACATATTCAGGCTTATTTACTTCTGTTTCTCTAAGCAAAAGAGGAAGACCAATGAACCTCAAAGAACTTCTCGTTCAAGATTTGGAGAAGAAGAACAGTTCCAAGCTACCAATATAGATCAGTGAAAACTTGAACACATCCATTATTGCTGAAGCTGAATTCCTTTTGTATAGTTCCCGTTTTATACAAATCTGCATTCTAAGCAAACCTTTTAAATATATTTCAGTTTAAAGTTTCGTTGTTATGTGCTTTGCTCATAAAAGAATATTTTGAAGTAAACAATGATATCTACATAGCTTTTTCTGTAAAGAGTGGATTATTTGCAACTGAAAAAGAATTCACTTTCAACACTTTAACCCCTTCCAGGCTCATTTTATTTCGGGATTACGGATCAAAAAATGTCAATTTTTTTTATGCTTATTTTCATACATACATATCTTTTTAAACATAATAGCATCATTTGCATGCAACATTTCCTAAAAATAAATGTAAAAATATCCATTTAAAATAAATGAGTAATAAATGAGTATTTAGCTGTAAAGTTGGCTTTCTGTATGGCAGAAATACTTTGGAGTTGGCGCCTATTCTTATCTTAAATCTACAGCTCAAAATACTGTGTAGTTATGTTATCTAGTAGCAATAATAGTAAATAAAAGCATCCGAAACCATAAAAGGGACATGAGAAACAATTCGGGAAAGACTGGTTGTGCAGTGTTCATTTTCACAGTGCCCGAGCTACACTCGGGATGAGCCAGAATGGAACATTTCGCTTGCCCGAGTCCAGCTGGGGAAAAGCCGGAAAGAGGTTAATCAAATCTACCCGAGACACACAGCAGTTAATTAATGTAAACACTTCGTTTTTAAAATCAAAATATTTGCCTCAGTAATTTCTCGAGCTTTTAACAAGCCATATCTTTGATTCTTAAAAATGCTAGTTACCATTATTTACGCTCGAGTCCTTCATTTACTGTGTTAATATAAATAATTTCTTAAAATCAGAAATTTTATCTTTTATAACTAGTTTTTGAAAAAAAAAAAAAAACGAGTCAATTGTAAGGAACAGATACATTTCGTGGCATTAATAACTACATACATTGAGCAAAAGAAATAAACCAAATACAGTGGGTGGAGTCTCGATAATTCGAAGAGTTATAGCTCGAATATATTCCTTTATCTGGAGATTTCCATTGGGCCCCAAGATCTTTGAGAAGGTTGCGAGAACTTCCTATAACTCGAACTATCAATGACTCGAAGCTTTTAGCCGGTCCCTTTCGACTTGGAGTTATCGAGACTCAACTGTACCGTGCCGTGTTAAATTAACGTAAAGGTGCAGTGTTATATTTACCATACAAAATACTGTATACTAGTTGCAAGTATCAGTAAATAAAGTGCGGTTAATATTTTCCCTTTCTGTTCAGTACACAATATTTGAATATTGTGTTCTAAACATAATCAGTTTACAATGTGTACTAATAATGTGCAGTACAAAATTCTGTATAATTTTGTTTAAAAGCAAAATTACATATTGTCGCTTAGTGTCGCTTTATTATTAAGTGTTGCACATACACATTGATCAGTGGCGGATCGAGCGGGGAGGGCACGGGGGCACGTGCCCCCCCTGTCATTTCTTCTCGAAGACTCTAAAACCCATACTGAAACAAGAAACACCGATCAAATTTTCGGTGCCGATTGGTTACATCTGTTTTGAATTTTTTAAAATATTTTTTTAACAGTTTTTTGGCAACGGAATCGAAAAAGAAAATGCATTTTGAGTATTACTCTTGGCACATTTCCGATGCGAGAAAAATGTTTCGGTTTCTTTTTTTTTCCTTTTATTTATTGATCTTCGGAACTTTCGAATGTCTCAAACTTATTCCATGCCGCCAGATCGTTTGAAAGCAAAGGCACTCTGCTTTGACGTATTTTTGCTTACCTTGTTTTTGCACGTAGAAAAAAAAAGGGGGAGACATAACAAGCGGTTGAGTGGAAGTATGTTTTTGCATTCTTGGCTATTACAGGCATTTAGTTTTTTATTCCCTAAACGTAAATCAAAGGGAAAAACTACTTACTAAATACATTTTTATTGCGGCTACATTTCTTCAAACGCTATAATATATGTTTTGATACTTATTGTCTGAATGATACGGCGCCATGTCTGTGCATTCTTCCGAATTTAGACCCATCAATAAAGAAGACATCCAAAGCACTTTAGCTAAAAAATTGTTATATTTTAACCGTTATGGGAAGGTAAATAGTTCTTCAGTGATATTTTCTCGAGTTCGAGGGGGGGGGGGCGAGGTTTTTCTTAATGTTCCAGGAACCGAAAGGTAAGGAAAATACGATAATACATAAGAATATGACAGTTGTTTGTTTTTAACAATAATTATTATTTTTCAGTTAAAAAATAAAAAAACATTTTGTGCCTCCCCTGTAATTTTTTCTGGATCCGCCACTGACATTGATTAGTCACTTTCTTTAATTAAGGAACCTATTATTTTTCCAAACGGTATTTTCTAGATCATTTTCGAAAATCCGAACAGTTTGAAAATCCGATTTAGATCTTTTACTGCAGGTTGAATTTCTTCATACATGACACATTTTACTTCGAAACTAACAGCACGTGGGTTGTTTCAAAACCTGAAGCCGACGTGGTTCACGGTTTCGTGTGCAGTCGGCGATGTTGAGAATGTATGTGCTACTTTAAAGACGCAGTTTTTTTGCACTTTATAAACATTTTTAAAAAGGAAACCATTCATTAGAGTGATAATGACAAATGCGTAAATTGATAGCAATTAAAAGAGCGTAGCAAAACGTGTTTATGGTTGCAAAATTATTTGCCTCCGTGCCTCCACCGAAACAGGATGTCTATAAGTTCGCGAAAACTTGCCACATACAGGCGATGTAATCGTCGGTGAGAAATGGATACTTTCGATTTCTCGCCAAGTCTTAATTTGGCTCATTTTTTAAAATTTCCGCAAACGTTAAGCCCTTATGCCTCGGTAATGAGGGCAAATAACTAACTCAACAAAAGATGGGCCAACATACTATTTCCATTCGTATGGTTCTATCGTAAGGGACTGGCTACAAATTAGGTCACGCACGCTTCTTTTCCCCATCTTGACCTCCAACCTCCTTCATCACATCACACGTCATGTTTTTTTTTTCATAAACAGATCGAAACAAAATACGCCATGTCCCCGTTTTGTTAATCATTCTCTTCAATTTTTCCTTTCCCCCCTTCCATCCTCAAAGAATGGCATAATTTACTTATAACTCGGATTAAACAACTGCAGAAAAAAAAAATCTCGGGTAAGTAAACAGTACTACAAATAGTCAATAGATGGCAGCACTAAAATACTTTTCCTCCTGCCGAATAGGTTTCGATTTTTTAATTGTGTTGAACATCATCGGTGAAAACAAAAAAAATCCTGAGGAGAATTATACATCATTAACGGCACTAGAATAGTGAACAGCACATCAAAGAATGTAAAACTGTAATGTAAAACTGTAAAATTTCATGACTTAATTTATTTCATTAGAAATCCACTTTTTTTTCTGGAGCGCAAGTCGCGCGCAATGCTATTCCTATGGACGGGAAGCACAATGCCAAACTGGCTACCATCGCAGAACAAAACAGCTAGGCAACCCTTCAGCGCGTGTTTCCCTTTCGCCAGCGCCTTCTTCTCCGCGCCAAAATACATACAAAGGCTTTGTGCGATAAGAGATATACTCCCGTTTTCTTGGAACTTCGAATTAGCAACTTGTCTTCAAAGCACATTTTCTGCTCTAAAGCGGCTGAGGGAGGATTCTATAAAATTTTTTTGAAGCAAGACACAATGGCGCATTCCGAAAAAGTTTAAAATCAAAGCTAAATATTTTTTGAATTTGGATGCGTTATATGGTGCAATAGTGTTTCGTTTCGGAATTTTAAACATGAAAAATGCATTGAATTGTAGGGTCAACTTTTTTCTTTACTTGCATATTTCTTGAAATTTATTTACAAAGTAAGGAATTTAATAATTTAAGAAATTCGCAATATGAAAAAGAAAATAATATAAAACATTTGACAGCAAACGTATTTGATTAAGATAGGTCACCGTAAGAACAACTTAAAAAAAATGAATACTATTCGAGTTTATTAATTTATATATTTATTTTACACATGCTAAATTCTAATTGCTGAAGTGTAGTTAGACTCACTTTTCCAATATCAAATTTATTAATAAATATTTCACTTCCACTTAGTTCTGCAAAAAATGTTATGCAGCGTTTTACATTTCTTTTGCGATAAAATCCCTTACTTGGGTTTAAATAAAAGTAAATGTGTGCGACTTATTATGATTAGTGATCAAATGCGTCAAGAATTTTTAAATAGATATTTATCTTATGACCCTTCTTTGTGTGTTCTGTACGCTGTTTCAGTGTTTGTGAATGCTAGTAATGTTAATTCACATTTATTTTTTAGGTTTGTACTCTAGGAGAATTGGTTCAAAGGAAATATTTGCTGGTGATTAGCAGCTAAACTATTATTGATTGCTTAGCAATAAATATTATGAACCATATGAGGGGGGTGGTGAGCATATCTTAACATTATCAAAGGACTTGCTGCCAAGACATCAATCTTACTATTTCTTTCATGTGTTTAATTTTAATAATTTTTCATTTTCAGTTGTCATTTGAAATAAATTATAATAAAAAGGAATCATTCTCTATATAATTACATTAAAACTACTTATAAACATTTTGATACAAAATTATATTTTCAAAAAATCTGATAAAACTTGTGATAAAATAGTGATTATTAAAACTAAATATTCAATGCTGTTTCGTGGAATGTCAAATGATCAGTTCAAAACTATGGCATGGTATACTTGAAACTGTCAAAGGATTAACAATTTTTTTTTTTTGGACACGCCATAACTGATGAAAGGACAACATGAAGATTTTTAGTTTTTTATTTATTTTGCAGAAATTTACCTGAAAATGATAAAATGCAACATTATAGTTTGACAAATACAAAATAATATACATTTTTATGTTCGGTCTGTTTAAAAGAGTGCATTGCAATATAAAAATTTTAAACCATGTTTAACCTGCCTAGTATCGGTGATGTTGACATTCTTCATATCATGGATTCTTCTGGAAGAAATTTATTTAATTTTATGAATCTGTATGACCTTAAACAATTTAATAATGTTCTCAATTATAATAACAAATACTTAGACTTAATTTTATCTAATATTCAGTATTGTGATATTTCTGTTGATCGTTGTGATATTCCTCGTCTCAGAAGATCTGCATCACCCTGCTCTTGTAATTGATGTTAAGTTTATGCTTGAGCGTTATAGAAAATGTTGTGCTAAAAATACTAGTTATGACTTTAAGAGAGCTGATTTTTTACAAATGTTTTGTATGTTTTCTGAAATTGACTGGAACTTTTTAAACGCTTTTAATGATGTTAATTTGGCTGTCTCTGGGTTTCATAATATTTTATTCAATGTTTTTAATAAAACTATTCCCATGAAAATTAATAACAGGAAATTTCCTTTCTGGTACTCTACTGAAACCAGGAGGTTGATAAAGCATAAGAAAAAAGTTCGCAATTTGGCTTTAAGAAGCGACGATCCCAATGTGCTTAGCGAATTCAGAACTCTCAGATCTATTCTTAAGAGCAGCATTAAGGATGATTACAGTAAATATTTGCGTATAACCGAAAATAATCTTATTTCTGATCCTAAGAAGTTTCGGTCCTATTTTAATAAAAACTACTCCCTGCCTAACAAAATGTTTTACAACAATATGTGCTTTGATAATGATCGTGATATTGCTGGGGCGTTCGCTATTTTAGTTCTGTTTATCAAACTAGTACTAGTTATGACAGGAATTTTAGTCTTTATGACAATAATGTCTATGACCTAATTAAGATTAATAAAATTACCTATGATGATGTTATATTTGCCATTGGTGCTTTAAAGTCCTCTTCAACCGTTGGGGTTAATAATGAGAAACTGTCACGCCGAGGATTATGAGGTGATTCATGACCTCTCAGATTTTCTCCCAAAAATTACCAAATGTTTATTATCCTATTGAAAGACCAAATCCAGAATGTTTTGCTCTAAAGTTGAGTTGTTTAGTTTTTATGGACCCCTAAAGATGAAGGTGCGGCATCAAAAATTAAGCGGATTTTCAAGATGGGGAAG
>JAXGGA010006167.1:0-71814 GCA_038373865.1 Uloborus plumipes
TTAAAAATTTGTTTTTTTTAAAAAACATTGAATAGACCCAAAATTCCTTTCATAATTTGGAGATTTTTTCTTAAATAAACTATATGCTTATCTCTAACGGTTTAGAAATTAGCTATTGGTCCACGATTGGAGTGGACACCCTGTATAGCTATTTCATATCTACAATAAAGCCTATTCCTTCTTTTTCCATGGTAAAAGAATCTCAACGACAAGTGCCATAAATTTTGTTATCCAGTTAAAGATTATAGACCAGCAGGAGAGACGGTATAATTTAAGTTTTAAGTTGAAAAGATAGAAAAAAACTCCTTTGGCGAAATAGTGAGCAGAACTATTCAAGTTTATTCAAATGATTTTTTTTATTTTTATTGTTCTAATTTTTCTTTCTATCGTCAAAAACCTCAGACCTGTCACAACTTCGAGAGGATGGGGGGGGGGGGGGGGACCTCCGACCATCAAACCTTAAAATCTTTTTTTTTTTGAATACTTTTTTAAAACTTTTGAGGTTTGAAAATTTCGGGGGGGGTTCTGACCCCCTGACCCCCCCCGCTGGCTACGGCCTTGACAGTTTGTAAAAAAATTGCAAATACATTTATTAGCAATTTTAGGTGCTGCCATCTATCGTGGGAAAGTAAATAAGATATAAATTTAGGAATCTATCAAGCAAGTAAACGCAGTTTCTACCATGTTCAGTTTTCTCACAAACGTAAAAGTGCAAAACTTTTCGGATAAAACTGCTTTGAAACATGGTGAAAAGTAACATAAGAAAAGCTTTTCCTTTAATTTGTTTCATTCTTTGTCACTGCGATTTCAGCAAAAAATTTCATATAATTTCGCGATAAGCGAATCCGAAATTAAATAAGTTAGTGCACTACCTAACGTTTACACCGTTTTATAGTTCGTGGTAAAATGAGAACAGAATGCAATAATTATTTTTAGAGTACTCTTAACACCAAAATTTACGTTGGTTTTTGACAGATTTTCTATATTTTCGGAATCTCCATAAATATCATATCAATTCTTGCTTTTTCCGGTTTCATAACTTATTTCATATTGTTATTCCTCTTTAACTTTGTACGACACAATTTTAAACCTCTTTAAAAAGTGAGAACATGAGGTAATGTTTTTAAATCATTTATTAATATTTTTACTTTTTTTTATTAATTTATTTTATTTTATTTTTCAGATAAAAAAAATGAAAAAGAATCGTATGCTGTTCATTTTAAGAAAAAAAAAAGAAAATCAACTTAATTTTAACCTATTTCCATCTCAAAAAAGGAGCAACACATTGGTGTAACTTAACAGAAAAGGTGACAGCAAAAAAAAAAAAAGCCTATATAAGCAGTAAAATACAAAAGCAAGATGGATTTTACTCTTACTTGGTAATCATTTCCATTTTTATTTATTTGCTAAAAAAATTTTTTGAAGGGGGCACTTTCAGTACAGGTGGTCGGTCAAATACGATTCCGATAATATTTGCAATTGCAGCCGAACATCATTAATGAGAAAACGCTTAAAACAAGGTTGGCAAGGTTTCGGCACTACGGCAAAAACCCTGGTTTTTAGCGTCCTGTCCAAACTTGTGCCCAAAAATGTCGGAAAGTAGTAAAATTGTATTTTGTAAGAAAATATCAGAAAAAAGTACAAAATCTACAAAAGAAACATTTTTAAAATTAAAAACACTTTAAGTTAAAACATAATTTATTTAATGCAAACATTTAAATATGTATTTGAAATACATTAAATCTGATTCTAAATTGCAATTTTTCATTAAAAATTTCAAGTAGTTTGATGAGCTTAAGTAATTTTGTTTCCAAGAGTAGTAAAACTTTTTGCGACCATTTTTCTGCGTGTTTTTCATTTTTTAAAGACAGATTGAAGTAAATATATATGCCGCTGATAATCATTTTTCATGATTTGTAAAAATGTTTGATTTCGTCAAAAAACAAAAAAAAAAAAAAAAGAGTGAGAGGTGGGCGATATTTATAAAAATTTAAAATTCCATACATCTTTACAAAACGTTCTCCTAATTAAATGACTGACAGAAAAGAGCAAAATCGTGTTAGGCATAAAAACATCGATTCTCCTCTGGAAAACTATTTTTAAATAGCCACAGTAACTTAACAAGTTCAAGTGATAGCAATGTACAACAATGAGTATAATTAGCTTCTGAACTAAGATTTTCAAAAGAAAATTAGTTACGCGATACCGTTCTTTTCTCACAACAGCTAAAGTAATAACTGGCTACTCGTTTCTTTGTCATTCGTAATTTTACATTTAAAATTTACGAGGCTGCTATGGCAATAAAATTAAAACAAAATGTGTAAACTTTGGTGGTTTTAAAGATCAAGCATATGGACATAAACACATTACATTTTAGGACATGATTCGAGAAAGAATGCTGTGACAATAGTCAAAAAGCGTCCTATTCAGCTTCCCAAATTCTTTATTATTAATTGAAATTAATAAAGAACATATGATTTTTAATGCCATCTGAAATTCTTTATCCCTGCTTTAGTAGAGCTTAATCATTTTTATTTGGACTCCGTTTTCTTCAAGTTCTTTAATTTTTTTTCCCCGTGCATGTCACTTTTTTTTCGTTTTTATTCTTAAGTTTTTTGACCCAATTCCTTTTGCGCAGATAACCTTTCTATTTTCAACAAATTGTGCTCTGTAAACTTCTGCACTCTTAACTGCTACCCAAACCCATGAATTTTTCTATTTATTCTACTATTTTTCTTATAATAAATAATATTAATACTGTCACATAAAATTGAACTTTTTATGAGCGAGAGAAGGAGTGACTGTTAAAAAAGCATAATTAGCTAATTAAATGAATACAAATTACATTATCTTCCTTCCATCGAGGTAAAAAAATACATAATTAATTTATTGCATATGTTGTTCATCATCATCCCTTTCTTTTAAGCATATTTCTTCACACAGCTTGCATTTAATTACGTAACATTAGCAGGAAATAAAAGTCCATCAGGAACTCCGTCTGATAGAGAAGATAATAAAAAAAATTAGTACAATTAATGCGCCAACACATCGCATACGATCGCTTCCACCTCTTTCTGGTTAGCAATTAGAGACCTTGCATCTCTCAGTGGGTCGATAGCACACATCTTTTCCCCTGCATCAAGGGGTAGATAAGATTAACTTCAGCGTTAACCGCACGCTTTAATTTTTATTTGGTTTGTGGGCTAGCTCCATGTCTGCTTCCACTCCACAAGGAGGGTGGGATCATTCATTGTGAGGAGGAAACCCGGAACCCAGACGGCAGGTAAAAAGGGGAAGGGGGCGTGTTAAGCGGATTTCTCTACCAGCTATGACTCATGCAGCAGCGTGAAATAAGTTATTATAATGTTGAGGTGGGGATGTGAAGTCCGGAAAAAAGTGATACGATGTAGAACATTCCAAAAAATGTTTAAATGGCAGCGAACAGATGGGCTGGAAAATATGTGAGTGCAGTGCAAACGGACAATTCGTTTAGGGGGCTTCTTTAAATCTGTACCTGAGAACCAGAACGACGGAAGTCCAAAAATGGCGATTTTCACTATATGTGGAATCTTATTAAGCATCGACTCATGAGAACGTTATTCTTTTAAGAAATTCCTTCACGATTATTTAGCAGATTTATGAAAGAGTGCAAGTCTCAGTCTTTGCTTTGCATGCATCTGACACTCCTTTTTCGCCCTATCCTGAAAAGTTACGAAAATGGACGAAGGGGGTGAAGGAGGGGGGACGGTAAAAATGAGGGAAAAGTAACATCATTTATGAATAGCCCCTTAGGAACATAAGTTTTCTGTTTTCGAAAATTTCACAGGCATTTAAGATTTTTTGTACTAATATGAGTTAAAAGAGTTCATTTTTCCGATCGCGAAGTTTGATAAGAGTTTTTCTTCGAACGTGAAGAATTAGTATCAGGGTTCAAGAAAGCGGAAAAACAAAAGCTATCCGATACACGGCGAATTATTTCAAATCTTTCGTTGAGAACCAGAGAACCCTGCGTTTGCCAATCGTTTGGGGTATTGGTTTTAAAAGAGTGGTGGAGAAAACAAAGTATTTTAAATTCAAAACATAAATGAAAATTGGACAATGAATATCTAAGAATCCCAAGCTTACTGTAAGTAAGCTAGTGCCAGGATAAATAGCGTCTTGAGGACATCTGCGTGCCAAGACATCCATACGACTCTTTCATTTTAACCCATTAATGCCTGACATTTTTTTTCCCAAAAATACTTTGTATACTGGTTACAAACGGTGTTTAATGGACAGGAAAAATAATTAAAAAATATTATGTAAAAAATGATTGTTTTATTAAGGAAAGAAAAATCGTCCCTCAAAAGTTACGATAGACCCCAGAGGGTACATACTTTTTTTACTAAATTTTTTTTCTGCCCACAATATAATATTTAAAAAGACATTTTATAAGAAAAAATAAAATCAGCAATTAACATAAACTGGGAAGCTGGGAATAACTTTGAAAATTTAGCTTTTTTCCTTGAGATTGTGAACGATGTCATTTTTGATAAAGATCATATTAAAACTACTACAGAACGCACTTTACAATGGTTATGTGCTTTAATCTGTTAATAACGAATTGAAAGAATACCAAGGAATTGAAAGAATACCAATTGAACACTATTATTTGGTTGAAATGTTCATTTTGGTGAAGTTCAGACCCTTTTTTGGACCGTCCTAAAAAAAGGACGCTAGGCATTAATGGGTTAAACTGGTGAAAAAAAAAAGAGTGGAGGAGAAAGCAGAATATTTTAATTTAAAACATAAATGGAAATTGGACAATGAATTTCTAAGGATCCCAAGAAAAAGGGTTTGAAATAAGTCGTTGTTAGTCGTGTTTTGCAACTCAAAATTTTAGTTTGACGACCACGATTCAACATCAAGTCATCCCGTTTGACGCCTAAATTTAACGTCCAGCATTTTTTTTTTCTTTTTTGTAGCTTTTCATATGATGCAAAAAAGATTATATATTACGTACAAAACTTATGTACTGCAAAAAGCTAGGTGCACCCTAGTTTCAGACTCTGCCTAGAACTCTTCTCTAGATACAGCAGAAACGGCAAGAAAAAAATAAACAAACAAACCAGCAGGTCCGTCATTTCAAAGCATTCTAGATTCCAGGTTATTTATTCGTACATTTTAGGGGGGGGGGGAAACCTTGCGCAAATGCATAATTACACTATGTTTCTAAATTCGAAGGAGGGGGACAGCTGAGCCCCACTCGACGAAAACTGAAACCAACCTTTCCGTCCGGTCCCGCGATCCGAGAATCGACGAAGTCTGACATCCCGATCGGCGCTGTGTGCAGGCAGACACATCCATCTGCGTTTAAAGATCCCTCGTTCTATTTTTAGAACCTCGATCGGGGCGGGGTAGGGTGAAAGACCATCGGGGAAACTCCTCCGATTCCACAACATTTTTCTTCACCTCCCATCCATGACCTTTTTGTCTGGCGTGTGCATCGGAGTTTTGAATCAAAGTGCGTAAAAGCTCGTTTAGAAGGTCACAAGGTAAGCTGGCTGGATGTTCTATTTTTAGAACCGGCGGATATATGCCGAAGCAGAATTAAGAGCGCCCGCTCTTTTAAAAATGGATTACGCCACCTCTCTCATTCAATTTACTTTCGCTTTCGCATTCTAAAGATAGGGGCCTCGCGCGAGGGAATTGCTTTTTATCCGCCGCCTTTTTTAATCTTGACGTGTTTGACGCGTAAACTTATTTAATTTCAAGCAGGTACATTGAAAGCGGGAACAGTTTAAAGAGGAGGGCCCCCCCCCCTCTCAATTGGGGGGGTCAATTGGCAGACGCAGTTTTTTGAAATGGTGCCACTGAGCAGAGTTTCAGAGGAGTGATAAGAAAGGCAGGCTTAAGTGAGATAAATGCATGAATGAAATTTGACTTTTTTCGAAATAGTAGTCTTATTATAATCTTACACATTAGATGCATGATTAAAAATCAATCGTTATCACTTTGCACCGGCAACGTATGTTTAGAGGAAAATTTAAATGCGACTAACTTTTTGTTGGGGTGAAAATATTTTTACTTCAGCAGTAATAACTCTAAAAACGATGCTAATTCAAAAATTAATTAATTAATTGATTAAAATAACTACTGCGACGTTTCTCAAAATCTTTTGAACCGCGGACCGGTACAACCAAAAAAAAAAAAAAAAACATGCACTGCAAAAAAAAAAAAAAAAAACAGTTGCTTTCAGAGTTTTTGACTGGAACCTCTGCTGCCAATACTGTACTTTAAAAACAACAGTAAATTCATGCGATACACCGCCAACTCGGTTGTTCCATCCATGGATTGCAGCTTTGCGCTTTTTAGCACTCGTCAGTCTGGCATAGGAAGTAACCGAGCTAGTGATAGTTACAACAGTTCATTTTTTGCAGTGTGGACCAGTGACTTTTTTTTTAAATCAAAAAGAAATACCAGCCATAAAAGAAGTGTTACGTAAGTTCACGAAACATTATGATAATATTTAAATGAAACAATAATTAATTATAGCAACTACACCATAAAAACATAACTTTTAAGAAACCCATAATAATTACGAAAAATAACCACAATATTAGCGTAAAAATATCGTATAGAACATTATTGTTTCCACTTTTTGGGACTTTTTTTTCATTACGGACAAGGAAAAAAATTTTGAGGATCGGTCAAAGTTTTCTAGAACCTGTGTCGGTGCCAGCAGGACAACGATTAAAAAATCGATTACCGTACTAACCCAATAGCATAGAGTTAACAGAGCAAAATACTATATTACTTGGATCAGTTTGAACAGCTAAAGATAAACATGACAATAGGCAGCAAAAAAAAAAAAAAAAAGTCTCAAATCAGTTAGTTTTCAAACAATCTATTCGAAGAAAAGAAGCGAATGCAGATTCAAACACTTTATTTATTTGCAGATTCTAATTGCGAAGTTCTTATTATATTTAAAAAGACATGCAACAGTCATTGTCCTTTAATAGGATTTCCGATTTCCGATTATTCTTTAGTCGAAATGATGTCGTACAACACTATTCTAATCTTCCTTCCGTTTCAAAATCACACATCCATCAATCACACGGGATTGCTATTGTCCTTCGGGAGAAAAATATTTCGTAAATTTTTAGGAGCACGGAAGCATTTGGAAACAATTTTCAGAATCTTTTGCACCAAGACGCATACTGTAGAGCAGGGACGCATACAAGTGAGAGGTGATGGAGCGATTGCCCCTCCCTCGGAGAACCCTTCACCGGCAATTTTTCGATATTGAAGTTCTAAAAATGAAACTTTATGCGAATTTTATGAAGTTAGGGGAAGACGGTTTGGGGCTCTCCCTTGGTAATGTTTCGAAATTGAAGTCTCTCACTTTGTGATCAATGTCTGTAAACAGCATGCCAGTATACATAGTAAAAAGTAAGCAAGAAAAATCAATAGCTCCTCCCTTGTTGCGAGTTTTGTATAGTTGTATCGTAAGAAAATCAAACGTCCTAATTTTTACACTTCGACAGAAAAAAAAAACCTTCAATTTTTATAATGCAGAATTAAAGGGGACAAACGTCGGTTTAACGTGACTAAAAATGATTAACGTGAGAAAAGAAATTCAGTGAGCCCCTTTATCCATACCTAATGTTGCGAGTTTTGTATCCTAAGAAAAAAAAATCGTAATTTTTACACCTCGACAGAAAAAAAAAATCCCTCAATTTTTATAATGCAGAGTTAAAGGGGACAAACGTTGGTTGAACGTGACTAAAAATAGAAAGCAGTGCATAAAAGAAACTTTTTTTTTTCAACGGTACAATGACTGACAGCCTCTAAAGGATGTAATTATGCGACTAAACAAGCCTATTAAATAGGAAGATGGCTTCAATTGTCCCACTTATTAGGTGACTTCACTTTTGGCGAAGTGTCAAATTTATTTGCCTCATCTAAGTCAATAACAACGTCTGTCATTTCTTAAAGTTTCAGTGCCATTTCTGGATTCTCATAATTCCAAGCATTTTAACTCCATTATAACCTTTCCAATACCTAAATTTTTGAATATTATTATTAGGGCCGAGGGTGAGGGATGAATTGGGAACGAAATTTCATGTTTTTTAATTAATATTCGAAAAAATTCTACATTTTTCAGCCACTTAAAAAGGTTTATACAAATATTTGAACTATTTGTTACACATAAATAAATGAATCAGTCAATTCGCTATCATTTTACATTGCATAAAATATTTTTTATGAGTGCATGTATTCTGTCCCATTCATATCCCACAAAGGGGATGAATGGGACAACATTGGGGATGAATGGGACAAGTGAAGAAAATGACTAGAAAATAAAGTTTAATGTTTGGTCTTCTGTTTTTTTTTTTTTTTTTTTGCTTTTTCCATTGCTTGTTTCTCAATGGCTTCTTTTTTTCCTGTTTTCAACATTTGGATTTGGAGCATAAGGATTCTATTCTAAATCAGCGCTCTGCTTAGCTTCTTTCACATATCTGCCTAAAGTCGACTTGGACATATTAAATGCGTCTGCAACTGTTCTCACAGGTATTCTCTTCAAGGCAACCTCATTAACGGCTTCTTTAATCGTTGATGAGGCGCCTCTTATTCGTTCCGTTTTTTTTTTTTTTTCAATTCCGTGGCATCCAACAGAAATAAGTTAAATTAATTTTTAAAAACCATGGTTACAAAATGCTGGTAGCTATTTTTATTTATAGATATTTTAAAACAAAGTGATTGACTGCAATTAAAGCTGTTACCTATTCTAAGTTAAAAATGTATGATGTGAATGTAAAATAAATTGCCATGATCAGATTTCAATAAGCTTAATTAACAATGTAGTTAAGTAGTTTCAACATTTTGTCAATGTAGTTTAAGAGTTATAATTACTCATATACCAAATTTTTTTTCATAAAAAATAAGAAAATAATTTAATGTGTTGAACATTGTAAGTTTCTGATGCAAAGGTTTGAAATCAAGAAAATGCGTGATTAATGAACCGTCCCATTCATCCTCCCAAACTGTTGTCCCATTCATCCCCATACCCACATGTTTATGTATATCAAAAAGTAGGCATGGAAAATAAATATGGATTTTCTCCATTTCAGTCTGAAATCATAGCAAAATAAGTATGTTTTTCAACATGATATCAACATTATTTGCTTTGAGTGCAGTCCTTTTAGTAAACCACTGGAGTAATTTTAACAAAAAAAACTTACTTTTGGTATGGGAAAATAAGCACTTTGCTTGTCCTTGTTTACACAAAGCATAAAATGACAGTGATATAGTTGTAAGAGACACCAAGCATGATGCAAATGCTTTGAAACACCAATTTAATAAGTGGTACAGGGTGCTGCTATCTACTAGTAAAAATATCAAATTTTTAAATAAATTTTAGGTAATATAAAAAAATCAGTGTCACAAGTCATCCCCCTGTCCCATTCAATCCCATCCTTCCCCTATATTTTGGCGCCCGGGGTTGCCCCAGGGGGGTGGGGGTGGGGGGGGGGGGGGGGTGGGGGGGGGGGTGTCCCCCACCCCCCACCAGGCCGTAACCCAGACCTTTTGTTTCGGGGACGGTTTGCGGAAAAAAAAAATGGGGTTCGTGAAATCTATAAGACCAATCAAATTCGATTTCGTTTCTATATTCCTGGCATGATTTGTGTGTTGCAATTATGTTATTCTAAATGAGTTGATGCTGATTTAAGGGGCAATAACATGAACAGATGTATTAAAGTGACGTATTAAATTAAAAAAGAAATATGATGCGGAGCTTCGTAACTTCACCCCCCCCCCCCCTGTTAAATAGTCGTCTTTTAACAACTCAAAATAATGGATGCGTTGTCTTTAAAACCTGTATTCCTTAAATTCATATTTTATGACATTCATATAATGTTTGAAATGTAGAATTTGGAACTTTAAAGTTGAAATAATTTTAGTGATTTTGTGAGAGGTATTCAAATTTTGAAGGATTGTTTTGCAAGGAATTATGTTCGCAATTCTTTCAATAAAGACAAAAACTGCAGATACAGCACTGAATTAGTACAATTATTCAATCTATTTTTCAAATAAAATTGAAAAACGTACTCAAAAATAAAAAGTAGTAGTAATAATAATTTTTTTCAGTAAAAAAATACAAAAAGCATTTTGTTGGAATAGTTCTCGGAATTTTCGGAGGGAGTTTGAACCCAAAAAACCCACTCCTTAAATTCGGCCCTGATTTTTGCGCACCTTTGATTTACCAAAAAAAAAATAAAAGCTAGTAAGGGGTTAAAAACGTTGAAAAAGCATTAAGGGCTCTTAATCATCAAATAATTTTGCTCCATGAATAGTTTTATCATTGCACATTGAAATTGAAAGCTCTATTGAACTCAGCCTGAAATGAGAATTACAGCATATACAAACAGTCAAGACCAACAATGACGGCACGCAATGGACGTAATAGATAAAGCAACACGAAGCCGTCTAAGGTCACTGTAGCCGTACGCATCGAACAAATATGTATTTACGAACCAGGAAACAAGTAGGAAATCAGAGCCAGACAGGAGGGATTACGAAGACGAAGGGGTCCCGTTCGATTACACAAGACGGCGAAGCACCGTTATTTACCCTGTCAAACAACCGCGCTATTTTCCACACGATTATCAGAAGAATAGAAATTGTCGAAATAAGACGAGATAATGATATCAGAAAAACAAACCGGGCGCTGCTGATAAATCTCCGTCGGATCTATACTCCGGTTTTTATACTGCTCGTAAATTGTAAATTCCGGATTTAGAACTGCGCAAAGCTCAAAATCGTAAATTGTGCAACGAGGAAATGGTCAAGCTTACATTTTTGTGACGTGTCTAATATATATTTGGAGGAAAAGTACAGTTTTTCAGTGAAACTTAGGCCTGCAATTTCTCTATTTTTTATTGATTCACTCATATTTAGATAGAGGTATTGCTTCTATTTTGTCTCAAAAGTTATTTCAAGCAAAAATCCAATTTCAAGCAAAAGTGGTAAATTATCGCTTCTAAACCAGGGCAAAAGCAGAACTGCATAAAATACACCACCGGCTCGACTATGTCATCCAGGTACTGCAGTTTCATCCTCATCAGGAATCATCAGTTTGGCTTTGACAGTAACCGTGCTGGAGGCAGAAAGCCTCTTGTAGAAGCTAAGAGCGCCAAACAAACTGATTGCTCATGTAAAATTAGCTTACCAGTGTATTTAGCTCTCTTAGCTTCTTTCAGAGGGTGTCTGCCTCCAGTTCCGTTACTGTCTAAGCCAGACAAATGATTCCTGATGAGCATGAAACTGCAGTACCTGGATGATATGGCCGAGCTGGTGGTGTATTTCACACAAAAATACCAACTGTCCAAAACTATTTAAAACACTTTTTATTTGAAAGAAATGACAAATCGTAAAAATAAATATTCAATATGTTTTGAATCATTTACATTTTAAATTATTAGGAAAAAAAAAATCTGTATTTTGAGGAAAAAAACTCATCCTTTTTTTTTTTTTTTCTTAATGATCTATCCGTTCATCCTTGACCTTAAACTTCTCAGCAATGTAGAGCTACATTACATCATTCAATACGCCGGAAATACATTGGTAGCTAAATTTTTTGGCGAAAAGAACTTTCACGTTTTCATATTCATGACGAGCGGCAGAGCGTGTCTCTCACTTCGATGAGTTAAACGAATTATTCTTTTCGTTTCCACTATATCAAGAGAGAGAAAAAAAAATTTTTCAATAAATCTGTTGCAATACAAGCCAGATTACAACCGCCATTTTGATTCGGTTGTTATGATCGTGTTAAAAAGTAAAGGTTTGTCAAAATCAACGTGCAAAGAGATTCCTGTTAAAAAACATGTGATTTCTGTGGTAATAACTTCGCCAATCTTGAAAGAGGATCAAATCAAAGTAAAAAGCACGACTTATTTTATTTATACAAATTGGTATGAAAGAAATATGGAAATATTTCTGAAAAAATGTTAAAGCAGATCTCGATTAGTTTTGAAATTATTATTTTTATGCTGGCACGAAAATCACGAGTCTCACATATTTTCCAGAAAAAAAAAAATTCTGATATTTTCAGGTCTTCAAAAAAAAAAAAAAAAATCCATCAAATACCGCATTTAAATTTTGAATTTCCAGCTTACTTTTGATTCCTTTGTCAATCAAAACAGATGCTTCTCTTGAAGTTTCTAATGCGAACTATTTTTAAAAGAAATAATCTGTATAGAGAGTTAAAATATAGGTTTGACCTACCAAATTAACCGTTGAAATCACAACTTGCGTTTAATGAAAATGGAACATTATATTCAGATTTGTACGAGGAGTTTTTAGACTAAAAGAAAAAAAAATAACAATAAAGGAGGCATTTTATGTAAACGCAATGGTTTTGAGCATGACGAAAACAATAATACATATCGCCTCAATGTGGAACCTATATCAAACAAATACCGTCGGTTCCAAGAAATATTATTCTATTAAGCGGGGTATTTGTTTAAGCGGGG
This sequence comes from Uloborus plumipes, assembly GCA_038373865.1. Taxonomy (NCBI): domain Eukaryota; kingdom Metazoa; phylum Arthropoda; class Arachnida; order Araneae; family Uloboridae; genus Uloborus; species Uloborus plumipes. The sequence goes on from JAXGGA010006167.1 coordinate 12,516, forward strand.
ACCTTTAACATGGCGTCTATGGCATTGGAAATATTCGGCTCCAGGATATTTTATTCACATAAGCGGGGTATTCGTTTATCCGTTTCCCGATTAAGCGGGGCCAACAGTATCATTAAAAATTGAAAATTGTTAAGTCACGACATTTAAATCGTAGTTTCGTAACTCCCGTTTGCAACGAATTCAGGAATAGAACGTTTGACAACTTTGAGTCAAGACACTGTTTGAAGCCCGTTGACGAAAGAATATCAATAGGCATATCTCTGTTCAAGAATACCAATGACGTAATTGTAATTTTTTCGGTAATTGGTTTTCAATATTTAGTGGCATCACAAAGCCTTGAAGCTGCGTTGGAACAACGATATAATTGCATTTCATTATTTGGCCGCTAGAGAGTAGTTTGAAGAAACAATGACGCAAATTATTAAGGATTGAAAGTTAGGGTTCAAAATTAATGATGTGTTGTTCCAAGCCAGTTCATATAAAAGTAAAGAAAAAGTGCTATACATACTCCTCTCTAAAAATTTAAGGCACTTACTTTTATATTTTCGTAGTTCGTATTTCAAAGAATTTTTTTTTTCTTCCTTATTGATTTCATGTGAAATTTCAGCTTTAACACTTACGTCGTTATTCTCTTGAAACAGCGATACAATGAAAAATAAAATAAAATAAACATTCTAAAATGGAAACAACGATATAATTGCATTTCATTATTTGGCCGCTAGAGAGTAGTTTGAAGAAACAATGACGCAAATTATTAAGGATTGAAAGTTAGGGTTTAAAATTAATAATGTGTTATTCCATATTCCCAGCCTGTTCATATAAAAGTAAGGAAAATGTGCTATACATACACCTCTGTCATTATTTTAATCACTCACTTTCATATTTTCGCAGTTCAAATTTTAAAGAAAAGTTTCTTTTTTCTGTATTTTTGATTTCATGAGAAATTTCAGCTTTAGAACTTACGTCGTTATCCTTTAGGAACAGCGATACACTGAAAAATCGAATAAAATAAACATTCTAAAATGGAATCTTCAGGTGAAGCAAGTGACTGATTTAAGGAATCATGCAGACGGAAGTTACGAGTGGGAAAAGTGGCGTGAAAACTTTTACAAAAAAAAAATCCCGAATGTGACGTCAAACCGAGGTGATAAATTTCCTCTTCGGCACGTCGCGTTTAAAATGAATTCGCCTTTTAAAACAATCACCTACAACACACATAGGGAAAACAGCGAGATTCGGGCCACTGGAATGTTTCCTTAAAATTTCATGTTCGTGAAAAAAAAAAAAAAAAAGTCAAACCGTTGACGCAAAAAGAGAGAAAAGAATGGATATTTTCTGCAGAATATTTACAACCTTTTAAAAAAAATACACGTTCTAAAAAATGAGAAATAAAGAATGAAGTTATTTACTTGTTGCTAATCTTTATCTACCCGGACACTAAAATTTACGTTTTTCCCTAAAAGAACAAAACAAAGTTTAACATTGTCCATTTCAACATTTTGTCATTTGAATACAATGAAAAGTTATCACAAACACTTTTAAAGAATTGTAAGTAAAATTTTAGAAAATCAACAACTTCAAGCTTTTTCTGTGGTTCAGAATTTATTTGAATACTACTTTACTTCGAAAAGATTATGCACCTTATAAAGAAAAAAAAAATCTAGCTTATGAAAGTTTTGAAAACCTTACCGGTTTTATCTTTCACTATTTTGTTTTCGTAGCTATAATTGCAGTAACAATGTACTTAATTAAAACAGTTCTTGATTGGTTAAGGATTATTCCATGAAAAATAATTTATCAAAACTCAGTATTGTTCTATTTTTAAAAGAGTCATATGAGATCATTAATATCGGTTTTACCCTTTGTCTTTCAAAATAAATGATTCATTTAAATAAACTGTAAAAATTTTCTTATTTAACAACAATTATTCTCACAGGACTGTTTTTCTGTTTATTAGTAGTATGTATAACATAACATTTGAGTTGTCTGTTTTCGGAAAAAAAACATTCCTATATAGTTCATCACAAACTAACTTAGTTCACTTATTTATTATTATTATTATTTTCTTCAAGATACCTTTCTTTTTCACTCTATGATTGAAGGGGTGAATTTTAAAATTGAATTCACTTTTTTTATACATTAAATGTAATCATCCTTCTTTGTTGTCCCGAGCTTAAAAAGCTAAACATCTTGTCTTTACTTATTTATCTATTTTATTTATTTTAACTGTTGAATTTAGTCATCTTTGAGCGATTCCATACCAACTCACCGAAAAAAAAAAAAGTTGGCCGCACGACCGACTTGAATTTTTTTTTCAATTTGGTACACAGATTGATGGTATAGAGGTATGAAAAAGCCCAAAAGGAAAGTTACCTGCTCCACTTATTTCCCGAGATACGGGTCCGCGAAGTTTGTCCGGACCTTCAAAATACCAAAAAATTGATGTTTTTTAATAATTTTTTCTTAAAATTTCTACTCATGCAATATGAAAGTGTTTGATATCTACGGAAACTAGCTACTCCTGGCATTCAGAAAAAAAATATGGCAATGTTTATAACGGAAAATGTTAAGGTACAGCACTCTTAGAAGTTGCCATCACAAAAATTTGATTTTCCCGATTTTGCTAAAATTGAGGAATTTATTCCAAAAAAAGGAAGACATAACCAAAGGTTTACTCACTTTCTGATAGTGTACAGATGTTTACTATAAATGGTTACACAATGCATAACTTTGATTTCTAACTCCTTCTTGGAAATATTTTAGCTTAAAGATAAGCCATAAGGCAAAAAATGCGTTTTTGGCCATCTTGGCAGCCATTTTTCTTATAAAGGGGGAGCAGTAGAAACTTTAATTTTTTTTTTTTAAACAAGCCACTGATATGTTAGCTATTCACAGGAAAAGAGTTTACTTTTGGTTATTTCTCCCATTAAGAGATATCCTGCTGACAGTATATGCATGTTTTTCGCGACGACCATATGCTTTTGTTCCCCCTCTCATGGACTTAAAATTAATTAAACCAAAAAATAATGATGTATTTATTAATAGCTGTATTATCTACCCAATATGTCATGAAGTTTAATTTATTAAATCATTGAACAATAAATTAGATAATTGATGAAAACAAGAAATAGTATGTCTCTGATGCCTGAGCATTAAGCATTCATAATTATAAAGCACTAAATACTTTCTTGAGAAATAAATTAACATAAAGGAGCTATAAATATTTATATTATAAGCAATACCCAATCTTGTGATTGGGATACTCCTGTTTTTAATTGAAGAATTTCTTGAATATCACATGAATATCAGGAAAATAAATGAGGTCGTTTCGTTTGATGTAGGATATTTTATGACAAATTTCATTTGATGGGCTACTAACTGAGCATGGTGATAAAGAGCTATTAATTTCAGCATCGAATTCCATTTTACCTTATTAACAGTTAAATATTTACAAAATAATTAAATAAATAATTTAATATAAAGCCATGCTTGAAGAATTAAAATTAGTGCAACTAATTTATTCCCATACTGATCTTTACAAAATTTACATGCGTTGAGCACTGATAAGAACTGACAAGAAAAAGTTTACTCACTAAAATATTAGTTCACAGATACTATAAAGCATACATTCTATTTTCTACAAAATAATACTGCAACAAAGAACAAGGGTATCCTCCTGTTTATAGCCATCCATCAGGAACATCCAATCACAAGACTGTGTATTGTCTATGAGATAAATATTCGAAGCTCCTTTATTTTAATTGATTTTTCAAGAAATTCTTTAGTACCTACCCCTTTATACCCTTGTTCTTTGTTGCAGTATTATTTTGTAGAAAATAGAATGTACGCTTTATAGTATCTGTGAACTAGTATTTTAGTGAGTAAACTTATTCTTGTCAGTTCTTATCAGTGCTCAACACATGTCAATTTTGTAAAGATCAGTATGGGAATAAATTAGTTGCACTAATTTTAATTCTTCAAGCATGGCTTTTTATTAAATTATTTATTTAATTATTTTGTAACTATTTAACTGTTAATAAGGTAAAATGGAATTCGATGCTGAAATTAATAGCTCTTTATCACCATGCTCAGTTAGTAGCATATCAAATGAAATTTGTCACAAATGCGGATCCAGAAATGTTCCAAGGGAGGGGCGATTGTTTTTTTTTTTTTTCTTACTTGCCCATTTTTTTTGCCATGCATCCTTGTCAACACATGTTAATTACAAATGTTTTGGTCTTCCATTTCGAAAAATTTCTAGATCATAGCCCGGAATTCGCGCTCTTATCCTTATTATCATCAAAGATCAACTAAAATTGCCTTTTTTGACCGTCAAAATGTAAAAAATGTTGGAAAAGAGTTCCTCAAGGGAGGGGCGATCGCCCCCATCGCCCCTCCCTTGTATCCGCCCTTGATTTGTAATAAAATATCCTACATCAAACGAAAAGACCTCATTTATTTTCCTGATACTCATGTGATATTCAAGAAATTCTTCAATTGAAAACAAGAGTATTCCAATCACAAGATTGGGTATTGCTTATAATATAAATATTTAGAGCTCCTTTATGTTAATTTATTTCTCAAGAAGGTATTTAGTGCTTTATAATTATGAATGCATAATGCTCAGGCATCAGAGAAATACTAGGGTCACCCGGGGCAATTCCTGGTCAGCAAGTTTCTGGGGTAATTCCTGGTCACAGTCCTTTTTATGTCTTAATAATCCTTCAGCCAAATGAAAAAAAATCACAGAGGTACTCTGAACTATCTTCATTGCAATTCATTACTTAATTATGAGTTGACTGTGTATTTAGTTTGAAAAAAAATATCTTTTTAAAATCGCTTGTTAAATTTCGTAAAACAAGATTGGCCTTAGTTTTGATACATTTGTACAAAGATCGTGATCAAACTCAAACTTCTGAATATTTTTCTTTTTCGTTTTTTTGGTTGAATTAGGTACCATGTCAGTTACTGAAAAATATTTTTGGATTTACCATTATTGTTTTGAATAATTTGCAGGAAGGCTCCAAATAATGCCCTTGGCTACTGGGGTAATTCTTGGTCAGTGGGGTAATTCCTGGTCAGTCCTTTTTTTAATATTTATGGATTATTATTTCACCTATTATTGACATATGTTATTGATTTAAACTGTATGTAACTCTGTGAGCCTTAACTGCAAAGTTAACTGTAACCGCAATGTAACATTCTTATCTGTTAATGATAAGTATACAATATACTGAATTTTTCTTTGTTAAATTTCATCCAATTATTTTATAAGTTTTAATAATTATTCTTAATTATACTAAGAAAAATGCTTAATTGTAACTGCATTGTACTATTCACTTAACTGTTCACCTTAACCTGTTCATAACAGACAGAAGCATGTGCTCAGTGTGTTTGGTGCATGTGCACCATATTTTTTATGGACCTATTTATTTGTTAGGTGAAGATTCATTCACAACAGATATAAAAGCTGTAGCTATTGCATACAAAGTGTATAAAAAGTATTTTGGCTAAGTTTTATTAAGCAAAGCTATTATGTTGAAAACAATTGCATTCTTCCTTAAAAAAACTAAATACAGTGTTTAATTAGCTATATATATAAATAAATTCTTTATCTAATTAGTTTAATAACTTGTATTAATAATGTGCTTACAAAATGTATGTATTTGCATCAATCATGTGAGTGACCAATAATTGCCCCGTAAGTGGCCAGGAATTACCCCATCTCTGGGGTAATTCCTGGTCACTAATTAACGACAATTACTCAAGTTCATTATGTATTGTTGATAGCATGAATATTTTATTCGATGGACATCCCAATGTGCTTCCTCCATACCAAAATTTGTAACTCTAACTTAGATAGATTTTGTGATAATTAGATGTTAATGCTTTTTGACCAGGAATTACCCCAGGTGACCCTATTTCTTGTTTTCATCAATTATCTAATTTATTGTTCAATGATTTAATAAATTGAATTTCATAACATATTGGGTAGATAATACAGCTATTAATAAATATATCATTATTTTTTGGTTTAATTAATTTTAAGTCCATGAGAGGGGAAACAAAAGCATATGGTCGTCGCGAAAAACATGCATATACTGTCAGCAGGATATCTCTTAATGGAAGAAATAACCAAAAGTAAACTCTTTTCCTGTGAATAGCTAACATATCAGTGGCTTGTTTAAAAAAAAAATTAAAGTTTCTACTGCTCACCCTTTATGAGAAAAATTGCTGCCAAGATGGTCAAAAACGCATGTTTTTGCCTTATGGCTTATCTTTAAGTTTAAATATTTCCAAGAAGGAGTGAGAAATCCAAGTTATGCATTGTGTAACCATTTATAGTAAACATCTGTACACTACCAGAAAGTGAGTAAACCTTTGGTTATGTCTTCCTTTTTTTGGAATAAATTCCTCAATTTTAGCAAAATCGGCAAAATCGAGTTTTTGTAATTACAACTTCAAAGAGCCCTGTACCTTAGCAATTTTCATTATGAACATTCTAGTATTTTTTTCCTGAATGCCTGGAGTAACTAGTTTCCATAGATATCTAACACTTTTATTTTGCATGAGTACGATTTTTTATAAAAAATGATTAAATAACATCACTTTTTTAGTATTTTGACGTGGCGGACAAACTTTGAGGGCATGTATCTCAGAAAATAAGTGGAGCAGGAACCTAACAATTTGGACTTTTCCATGCCTCTATATGATCAACATGTGTGCCAAATTAAAAGAAAATCCGAGTCGGTCGTGCGACCCCCATTCGGTGAGTTGGTATGGAATACCAACTTTCTACTTAAGAAAACCTTTTCTACTTTAGAAATTAAAATTGTTCATCATCTTAAGAGATATATGTGGAGAGAAAGCATATTATAAACAAGCTCTTTCATAAAAAGACTTCATTTGTACGTTTTTTCGCCCGCAAAAAAATGGGGGTGAGTGAGTTTTTTTTTTCTTTCCCCCCCCCCCCCCCCCCCCCCAACTAAATTTCATACTAAGCATACTTCACAGAAATATGAGTTGGTTTCTTGTGGTATGTTTTCTAAATACTTCGCGAGCTCACAAGTTTACATGAGGAAACATGTTTGGATCCATTGTATTATTCTCCCTCATCTGATGAAATGATGTAATTTCCTATAGTTTTTAGAAGTCATTATTTCGCGCCATATATTTTAAATTTAACAGGAAAAAAAAACATCAACTGTTACTGTGTAAGATTGAGATGATTAATGTCCCAAATTTCACCAGATCATATTCTTCATCATTACCCTGACTGCATCTGCTCTTTTTTAACGTCAAGCTCCGATAATGGTTGATAAGCCAACAACATTAGATCACTATTGAGTAATGCTTATTCTCACGTAACTCAAACAATGTTTTTTTTTCCTTTTTATCTCTTCATTAAACGCGAAAAAAACAGACGTGAAATCTTATCGCAGGACATCGCCGGGGATAATATATGTCCCAGCCATAACGAGCCGTCACACCTTATCAAGCGACACTTTTCACTCACTCGAGTGACACGAAGTGAAGAGAAGCAGAACCCTGATTTTGGCCTACATAGATAGGCCACTGGGAGTTCTCTCGCGAAGGTTTCGACATTGACCCCAAGAAGAAGCAAGAATTCTAAAAAAGAGGAACGTTTTCTAACTTTTTTTTTCTTCAAGAGCTGTACAAGACCTCCAGATGTCAGACTAACACTGAGTTCCTTGCAATATGTTGTACGATATTTAAAACATTAGGAGGCAATTTGAAAATTATATTTAAAAAAAAAAACATACAGCGTTCAGCAGACTGTAGGATATTTAAAGTATTAAGCAGCAATTTGAAAATTATTTAAAAAAAAAAACAAAAGATCTGACACGAACTCTACACGAGAAATGCTTGATCAGAACGTTTTAAGTGTTTGAAATAAAACAAAAGCTATGCGGGGGGGGGGGGGCGTTTCATCTTAATGCTCACAGTTCATTGCATTGAAAAAGTTTTTTTTTTTTTTTTGTAACCCCGAAACACGTGTCCGAAGATTTTTTTCAAATTTTGTGCGTTAATTTTTTCTATTTTACTTTTCAAGCACAGAGGTATCAAAACAATTCTTATTTGGGGCTTAAACGGGCCTTCCCTAGCAGCATAATCTCATCGGCCGATGATCGGCCATTCATCGAAACCCGATGAAATTCTCATCGGCCGATGATCGGATTTCGATGAGTTTTCATCGGGAATTGCTCCAATATGTCTCATCGGCCAATCAGAATCCGAGCAGCAAAATCCGATGAGTTTACGATGAGATTTGGATCAATTTACGAGCAGTGCAGTCCCGTGCCGATGAATTTAGGATCAATTTTGGATAAAAATACGATGAGAGTTGGATCAATATACGAGCAGTGTAGTTCCGTGGCGATAAATTTTGGATCAAAATACGATGAGAGTTGGATCAATTTAAAGAAAAAAGAGCGCAGTTTAGTTCCGTGGCAGTGAATTTTGGAACCTCTTTTTTATTTCCCCCAACCATTTGCGACTGGCCAACTCCAGCATCGAACCCGAGTTATCGGCGCGGAAAGCCAACGCTCTACCACCACGCTACCAAGTCTACGAATAATGAAACCAACACTGCATATTTAACAAAAATTTGAGATTGGGAAAATTTTCATCAGAAAATTTGATCTTTACGACCTCTTTCCGATGAAATCTGTAGCTTGGCATATTTTCATCGGGAAATTTGATTGGAAGTATATAGTTTTCCAATAACACATAGCTCGGTTAATTTTCATCGGGAAATTTGATCGGAAGGATATCGTTTTTCGATGGAATATAGCTCATCTTATTTTCATCGGGAAAGTTGATCGGAAGGATATCATTTTCCGATGGAATTTTGCTCATCTTATTTTCATCGGGAAAGTTGATCGGAAGGATATCGCTTTCCGATGAAAAGTAGCTCATCGAAAACCGTGCTCGGATACTGATCGGAACGATATCGTCGTGCGTTACGGGATCAGTTTACGAGGAGTTAGTTGATCGGCCGAGCAAAATCCGATGAGTTGATGCTACTTGGGTTACGTTAGCAACTTTGAAATGTCTTTTTTCATGTTTTGGATTTCGGTTGTTTTTGCTGTCCTATAATTTTTGAGTGTTTGCTTTATTTTACATGTTTGTTTTGTTATTGTTTGTTGCATTATTGTTTTTTTTTTGGCAATTGTTAACTATTTAAACTGTCTTTTGTTCCAGCATGTTGCTTTTCTCGCATGACTTTTCACACACTTCACACACTCACACTTCAGTGCATTGAAAAAGGGGTTGCTTGTAACCACGAAACATTTGTCTGCAGATTTTTTGCAAATTTTATGTGATAAAACGCTTTGTTTTCCTATTTTACTCTATCTTTCCAAAAAATTCTCATCATTTATTTTTTTAGCTTTTATGAGCCAATTATAGTTTATACAGACGAATGTATATTTTGCCTGCTATTATATGGAAGGCACATCAATAAAATAAAAATTCTAAGAACCTATTTTGATCGTTTTCTACATTTTGATCGAAGTTAACCATCATCTTACGTCTAAGTTTCAGTGTCATACACCCTAATTTTTAAATGTATGTACACTATAACTTCAGCTATTTTTATAACTGCAGTACTGTACATGACTTCCTCGTACGCCTGTTAAATAATCGATGCTTTTTTGAAAATTATGAGTAATAACTTAAACAACATGGGTACGTGTGCACGCGTTAGAACTAAACTTTGCAATCACATTTTGTTTTGCAATTGAATTTTTATTTTTTTTCTAAATACTTAAACAGTTTTCTAGATTTATAAAGTATGGTGAATGTAGAGAATTCACTTTCAACTGTAAGGAAATTTGGTGTTTTTCTTGGAAACTTGAGGAGATGTGAAACTGCAGCAACATAACAAAGACTAAATGAAATGCGTAAAAGAGACAAACCAAAGCACAGTGAAATAAAGCCTTTTACAAACAGTACACAGTAGAAACAGTAAAGTATAGTGCTAAGTATTTAAAACATTTTAAATACTTTGGAACGAACTGATGCAGAAAAGGCTGTTTTCACGTTTACAGAAATTCATATTACAAATACCGACAGTTGTAACAAAAGATGCAATTTTTCCGCCCGGGGCTAAGGCGGAATTGCAAGCGAACAATTGCGTTCTATTGCAATTATAATACGGGTTCTACGGGAAACTAGCTAAACTGACACATTCAACATCTTATTTTCAGTGCCAAATTTGTAGCGACAAACAGTTAATTATAATTTCGAGATACCTAAAGGCGACATTTATCATTTCTCTAACCTGATTTCAGTTAAATTTTAAGCATCTAAAATTTTTTTATCCAAAACAACTTGAGCGAGATGAGCGATATAATCATGAAAAGATGACTTTTTAGATTTGAAAAAAGTTATTAATTTCAGTAAACTAATATACATAAAACGATGTGTACTATGTTCTTTTTTAAAATTATTATTATTATTTATAGATTTACAGAATAATGCTTTAGTTTTAGATATAAATTAAAACGTACTCTTTCAAAAATAAAAGAAAGAACAACATATTCAAATAAACATGTAATCTAATAATAAAACGCTCCCACTTGAGTGCGATAGAAAGCCATTCAACCGCTTATTCAACATTTCAAGAGTTCTAGTGCCTCTTTGAAGTGCATGATAAAGAAAATTATAAGAAGTCGGAAAAAGTCGGTTTCTTGTTTTTAGGGACAACTCTGTGGAGGTAATATAACAATAACTCATAAAAGCGTCTTCACCTCCGCTATCGTAAAAAAATATTGAATTCAGAAAGTCCCCCTTCCATATTGAACTGAACGGACATTTTCTGGTGAATCAGTTTATATAAGAAGGTTTATTAATTTTTATTTTTTTATAGGGTCAATTTTCAATTGAAAGTACAAAAAGATAATTACAAAAAAGAAAAAAAAAAGATTTTTTGGGTTACAAAATTTAAACTAAAAATTAAATCAATAAAACTTGCAAATACTGTCGGCCCCGCTTAAACGAATACTGTCGGTTCCGAGAAATATTATTCGATTAGCAGGGTATTCGATTAAACGGGGATCTTTAACATTGCGTCAACGACACGGGAAATATTCGGTTCCGAGATATTTTATTCGTATAAACGGGGTATTCGTTTATCCGTTACCGGTTTAAGCGGGGACGACAGTATATACATTCTTATAAATATTAAATGTTCGAAAAAAATTCACCAGCTTAATCCTTAATTGAATCGTTTATTTCAAAAACAAGTCAACGAGCAAAATTTCTAATTTTGATCAAGCTCTTATAGCAACTATTAAATTACTCAATCGTGACTACAACCCTTTGTACTGAAATAAATAAATCCAAATAAATATACGTTTCAGTTTAAAATGTTATAAATTTTAGAGAAAATTTTAAAAATCAGAGTAAAAATGCGTTTTTAAACTTATAGAGTTTGTCTGTTGACTGGTTTTTGAAATAAACGGTTCAATTGGGGAAATGATTATTTTACAACGTAAGTGATGAGACGCTGTGTAAGTAACCCTAACATTATATTTATTCTGCACTTCACAATAGCAAATTAAAGTTTAAAAAAGTTTCATTACTTTTACATTATTTATTTATACAAATACAACTAAAATAGTATGGTAGGTGACATATATATAAGCACATAAAAAGATACACATGTAAAGATTGCAAAACATTTGGAAGAAAAAGTTCAATTCTTCTGAGATGCAAGACACAACAACTCAACAGACTTTTTACTGTCAAAATCTGTATAGACTGCCTAGATTTTTCTAAGCAAAGATACAAGAAATTTGCTGCATCCTTTATAACAGCACTATATAACACATAAGAACACATAAGAACAATTGAAAAACAATCACGAGGCCACAATGCTAATTGCTTCGTTTGATGCGTTTTATTAGTTCAATAACTTTTTTTAATCACAAACTAGGACAAATGATACCAATATGACATTGAAAGCAATTAATAATGTACGAAAGACTAGTCCAGTCGAACCTTGTTATTCGAACACGCTTAAAACGAATTACTGCTTAGACGAACTAAATTTCCGACCCCCGTCTTACGGTTTGTAGTGTATAATTGCTCTTCGACCAAGACGAATTGATTTCAAAGGTCTCCTTGAGTTCGTTTTAACGAGGTTCGACGCTGGTTAAAAAGGTAATTAAATTCTGAACAATTAGACAATTCATGGAGTTAAATTCAAAAGCTAAACGAAAAAGATACATGTAATTATCAGAATATTGATTTCAGTGCAAAATGTTGTCACTTTTCTAATCTTTGTTTAAGCCCCAGCCAGGGCAAGTAAACATGCACACCATGCCCGTTTTTGTGAGTGTGAGCCTTTGGGTACGATTTTTTAGTCCTACACGCACTTCATTTCACCTTGAAAGTTTTATTAGATTAAACATGTTGGGGTTTATAACAGTGATCAAAAATAACCTAATTGAGGACAATTAGCAGCTTCAATCACAGAAATAAAACTTTAGAAAATAGATTAAAAAGAATATGACTTTCCTAAACAGTTACGCATGCAGACGTTTCCAAATCCTGAAATGGCGTGCTCAAGCATTAAAATGGAATCTTTTTTCCTGATTTTGCAAAAAAACAAATGGGATGTTAATGAGCCTTTAACCATTAAATTCGATTTTCGTAATAGAAAGCAAAGCGGAAATTGAATTTTTCACAGATTAAATGGGCCATAGACCATCAAGCAAGGTAAAAAGATTAACTAATAGTATTCGCATGAAGACCCGCGTAACGCCTAATTCATCTTAGCTTTTTTTTTTTTTTTTTTTTTCTTTTAAAGCTGCAGACGTTTTGACATCAGGCATAAAAATAAAATAAATAATTACCTAATGGATCACTAATACTTTGGCTATCAGATATTCGAGAAAAATAGGAAAAACAACAATGCAGCGGAAGTACTCAAGAGCTACACGACAATTGATCGGGACATTAATTTTATAAGACAATTTCGTCGCGCGTCAATTCTTTGTGACTGCAATTCATCGTCGGCCCCTACACCCTTACACTTCACCAAAAAAGTTGGGAACTTAAATACTAGATAACTTTACATAAGTTTTATTTGATGATAGCCGGATAAGAGATGGATCGAGATAAGCACGTCAATCGGAAATATTTTTTTTTTCGATCAAAAATTATTTGAATATTAATTATTTAAACTGAACAAAGAAAACAACAGCTTAATTGCAAATTGCTCAGTATCGGAGCTATAATTGGGTGCTTCAGAAAAATACTAATGTTACGTAAACACTCAGGAAATTAATTTGTATGCAGTTTGTTGACTACTATACTATAGGTTTCCAAACGCTTTCGGCACCCCTTGAAAAATTTGAATTTTCTCATAGAACCTTAGCTTACCGTTATTTACAATATGTATATATTGATACCGTGGACATTTCGCGGTTCCCCACGTCTCTCCTTATGGCGCCCCAAAATGCCAGGTAATCATCCACTTAAAGAAACTCTGCTATAAAATGTCATGTTATGCGTATTATGACTCTATTATAAGTTAGAATTTATGTAGTTAGTTTTGAGAGAGCTGATAACTCACACAAAACCTATTCTAAATGACATAAATCTTTTTAAACCATTAGAAATAAATTACAGGTACTTACTGTATGTGTTACAATTTTTTGTAAAAATGAGTTCATTAAACTTTTAGCCTACCACTTCCGCGCGCGCGTTCCATTCTGTTTCAATAAATCGTCTAAGGCAGCGGTTTCCAACCTGGGGGGCGATCGCCCTCAAAGGGGCGATTTGATTATTCAGAAAAGTGGTAAATTCTTAAGGGGTGATAGGGGGCGATGAGTATTTGGAAGAGAAAACAGTAGTGATGAAAGGGTATCGTAAACACGTACGAAACCAGTTGTTCAGCGCTCAGACAATTAATCACAAGTTAAGAAAGAAACAAATTAAAGTTAAGGAGCCTCCTTGCACATCGGATGAACCTTAGGAAGTATTTTGTCATTCGTTGTCAATTTTATGAATTTTCAGATTTTCAATTTATTTTCCTTAAATTTTTAGTTTCCATGATTTTAATTCCCCAGATTCCAGTGTAGAAAAGAAAACAATTTCTCGAAAAATGTACTTCTGTTTTTTGAAAAGAACGTCGATGATTGTAGTTAAATGTTGCCGTTCAATCATTTCTATTAGTTCGCTTTGTGAAAGAAAAATTTTTTTTGTTCACCTTATTAACATTTTCAGTAAAAAGTGATTGTAACAATTGCTTTGTTGTGTAGTGTACATTTTACTTCAAATTAAAGTTAGGTACGAGGAAGAAGGGGGGGGGGGACGATGAGCTCAAAAAAGGTTAGGAATTACTGGTCTAAAGCAGTGGTCGGAAGTAGCGCGCTACAAGTAGCGAAACTACTGTAGTAGCTACATTTTTTAGTAGTTTGTAGTGTAGCGCACTACTTTTAAAAAAAAGTAGAGCAGTGAGTAGCGCGATACAAAAAAATAGTAGTTTGTAGCGATTTCTGAAAACTACTTTTAAATTAAAAAAATACTAATAATAAATGAAAAAAAAAATTTAAAAAAAAAAGAGAGAGAGAACGAAGGAAAAAAACAAGGCGGTTCTTGTGGCGAACATTCGTAAAAATTGTAAAAAAATCTAAAAAGGACGCATTTTAGCAAAAAAAAAAAAAAAAGGAACAAAAAGGAAAACTAACAAATTAATTTAGAGACAATTCCTATTTCTATTCCATATTCGAATGAGGTAATTTTTTAATCGAAACCACTTTTCGAATTTTTTCTGTCAATCCTCACAAACGGTGTATTCTTTTTTACTTATGTATTTTTTAAAAAGTAGCGAAGTAGCAACTACATTTCAAAAGTAGTGTAGCTCGCTACATTTAAAAAAAAGTAGTTGTAGCTGTTGTTAACTACATTTATAAGAAAGTAGTTGTAGTTGTAGTTCGCTACGAAAAATATGTAGTTTTTCCAACCACTGGTCTAAAGTTCCTTCTGCTGTGGTAAGAAAAACAACTTAACTCCCTTAACTCGGGCTTCTCAACCGGTGTTCCAACCCATGCCGAAAAAACTTGCTGTCAGTCATTCTTAAATAGAAGGGAATTGAGATGAAAAACAACAACGTAAACATATGAAGCAATATAATTTCCCGGATTTTTTTGATTTTTTTTCCGTTTCCGATGAAATTCCGTTTATGCATGATTAAAATTTGGCGTTAATGAGCAGCATATTCGGATCAATCACATTATCAAAAATTAAAAAATCAAAAGATTTAAAAATGGATTTAAGTACGTAAAATTCCTCGTGTTACAAGGTCATTTATGTCTCCAAAATCTACAAAATACATAAAAATCAATATAAAAATTGAAAAAAAGTCTGACACAACCTAAATTTTGCAGGTTAATGCAATTAAAACGATGAAGGGAAATCTGCACTTAATGTCACGCATCTCGCCAAGATTTGTTTTCGGATACTGCAGTAAAGAAGTAACTTTATGTCTTTAAAAGAATTAAAATTTTCCCAAAATTTCACTAAGTACTTGATTTTGCTCAAAAGGGAGCTTTAAATTTTTTGTTCAGTAAACTCTCAGCGCCAAAAATCTTATCCTTAATGATTGTAAGCAAGAAAGGGAGCGAAAAAAAAGGTCCTAAAAGTCTACTTAAACTGGGATAAAAAGATGCTTCTTCTCATTAAATGTGGGTGTGAATGCATGCACGTATTTTTTTTTTCTTCTTTTTTTTAATCATTTGGTGAAATTCAATGTTTTATTCGGAAATTGAAAATTTCCAACTCCCAAAACTTTAAGTTATTTAACCTACTTATAAATACTAATAAAATCATTTTCTCATGTACTCAATCCCTACTTTATTGAAAAAGGATTTTTATAGCTTCTCAACTTTTAGAATTTCGAAATGGAATAAATTAGTTTAACTTTTATTTCAAAAACTTAACCTGAATCACCTGAGTCATTTTCAAACTGTTCATGCATATACGGACACACAGTTAACCGATTATTGATCTTAATATGCTGCTTAAAACTGACTTCAAATAGGGTTGTTGTTGTTGTTTCAAATACTACTCGGGTATCCGAGCCCGAGTTGATGAACTCTACTTGATTTAAGACAGGATAGGTACGACTTCCGTTTTTACGAGCACCATTAAGGTGGAAGACCGTTTTAGCTCAACACACACGCCATAAAGACCCGTTTATAGGGTAGGCATTCATTCATAACACACTTTCACACTGACTTTCTTTAGGGGAAACTACACAACATATATTTAATACAAAAAAAAAAATAATAATAACTTGCACATTTTTACCTTAAAGATACAGACTTTAGTACATGAAAAAAAAAATCTCCCTAATCCGCATTTAGAATTCAATAATATTTTTTCGTCTTTTTTTTCTAAAAAGATAATAATTGGAGCATTCCCTCCGGTAAAGTTTTTAAATATTATTCGCCTAGTTAAAAAAACAGAAAACATAAACATTGCAACTAAGTTTTAGATATTTTACTTATTTACCACCAAAAATCATTCGGAAACGCCTACTGATGGAATTACCAAATTACCCCCAATTTGAGGAAAACAGTTCACAAAAAATTTACAAAGCACAATCAGTTATGTTTTCCGATACATTCAACATGAGATTTTACATGAGATTTTACTTTCGATGTGAAATTATTGTTATTATCTTTCCCCTTCTTTTTTTAATGCGTAGGAATTTACTGAGAATGACCCACCTACAAAACCACCAGCCAGAACAGAAAATACAAGGGAGAAGGCGATAGCAGCGTATGAATATCTTCGCGAGAGGATATGTGGTCCGCCTGCCTAATGAATTAATGAATCCATCCTGTGACAAGAGCCTCGACAAGGGATGAAGCGGCTCTAATGAGACGGGGTCACGCCGGTGGCCAGCTCGCTCCATAAGACGCAATTTTTTGTGTGGTGAGTAATGGATACGAGAAGAAAAGGAACTCTGTCTGCGCGGAGAGAGAGGAAATTCGGCTTGACATTTAAGATTCTTAAAGACTCCCACGAACAAGGTCTCAAAGAAAACCGCGGGAAAAGTGGTGACAATTATTGTTGTTTTTCTTGCGGTTCTTTGCCGCGTCGCTTGAAGGAGAAGAAGGTGTCGTTAGAATGGAATTAAAAAACGTTGTAAATCAACTTTTGGTCTCGAGCTATTAACTAATTTGCAACGGCATATCCAGAATTTTTTCAAGGAAGGGAAGAGTGATTTCTGTTGCTTACTTTTTACTGTGCATACTGGTCAACAAATGTCAAT
Organism: Uloborus plumipes; assembly: GCA_038373865.1. Taxonomy (NCBI): domain Eukaryota; kingdom Metazoa; phylum Arthropoda; class Arachnida; order Araneae; family Uloboridae; genus Uloborus; species Uloborus plumipes. The sequence goes on from JAXGGA010006167.1 coordinate 29,830, forward strand.
CACACATGATTTGGAATTCATTCAATGCCGAAATATTTCTGGGAGAAAGCCCCAAACCTTTTTCCCCGAACTTCATCAAAATTGCATTTTTAGAACTTCAAGAGCGAAAAGTTACCTGGGAAGAGTCCCGCAAGGAAGGGACGAACGCCTCCAATTGCCCCCCCCCCTTATCCGTTCCTGCTATTTTGGCATAATACACGCAGCCGTGGTCTAATTGGGATGCGTCGTGAAGTAAGGCCACCCCCTCCCCGCCCCTAAAGCGACAAAATATGCAGTGAAACTCTGAATCTGAGAAAAATCTCTGAATCTGAGAATTGAGAAAATATAAAATCGGGGTTATATTGCAGTTTAAAACTATTTTGGGGGCTTATACATTGAAAAAAATTCGATCCAGATCTCTCATTTCAGCCCTAAAATTATCTACTGCACCCCCCCCCCTCGTCTGTTTATGACCCCTTCCAAAATCAGAAACTGAATCGCCCTTGAATACTGGAGTGAAAGAATTAAGAAAATACTGCTAATTTTAGTTCATTGTCGCTACTGATTTGCACATCGGCAAATAAATGTGCCACGAAAATCAAGTTCATGAATTAATACTTATAAGACACAAACTCGCACATTTCGTAATTCTTGCACAAATTGTGAAAACAAAGTCCATTAAAAACAAAATAATAATTTCAACAAAATTAACGGATTTATGGAAATACATTTCACTGACATTTCAAGTGTCTTAGGAACGAAGTATGAACTATATTGCATGAAACTATCCTAAAACACAAGATACAAGTATTATCACCAGGGCCGCCGAGAGGTTTACTGGGACCCCGGGGCAAAGTACTGACATGCGCCCCCCCCCCCCTTTCCAAAAAAAATCTTCAATACTAAGACAACTTACGTTCGGTGCAGTGAAGAAAAATAATAGTATTTCGTATTTGCTAATTTTTCTTCCAATTTTATATTTTTGTGTGTTTTATATTTTTATGATCTGCTAGTGTGCCGTACTTAAGTGTACTATGATATAAATGCGTATGAAATAAACCAGAAATACATAACGCAAATTTACAAATAATATTCCTACTTCAATTTACTAATAACTATTAATAATTCTATCACTACTTCACAAAATTAATGATACATATTTACATAAATTACACATGTATGTGTTTTAAAATCCTTTGAAAAAAATTACATTTCTTGACTATTAAAAGCGTTATTCCTCACTTTGAAAGTTCATTAAAACTTTCCATTGTACACGTAAGAAATGCCTGGTAAGTACTACAGAAGATAGCCCTCTAAGGCATTGGGCTACAAGCACTCGTTGCGTTGCTGTGGACACATGTGGATGCGAGATGTTTTTGCTTTGCCTACACAAAAATGAAGTTCAGTTAACCAAAAAACTGCCTTTTTTTTTTAAACTAGCAGCCCGGGCCCCCTCTTGGACCGGGCCCCGGGGATTTTGCCCCTGCTGCCTCCCCTTCTCGGCCTCAACTCCATCCAGTGTAATCATTTTTATTGGTAAAAAGGTCCTCCTCAGCACCTTAGCCTACTTTATACATGGTCGGTTATTCCGCTAACCACCACCTGCGATACTACCCTGTCCTCAATTCGAAAAATAATTAATTACTCGCTCCGTTGCATTGTTTAAGGTCGCTAATTAACAAAACGCAACGCATCGCGTGCAAAAATTAGTCGTCACAATGTGATCTTAAAATAAAAATTAAAAAAATCTGACGTAGACTCCACATTGTACTTCCTTGTATGTGTATTAAATTTTCGATGTTTTTTATAGTCCAAAAGAATGGTATTCATGTACGCGAGTTAGAAGTGATAGTTTTCATGGGCGCCCATAAGGGGGGGCAAGGGGGGCTCGAGCCCCCCCCCCCCTTGGAAATTAGTACCTTTTTGCTTAAAGTACTATTTAATCGGAATTTTTTTTTTTTTCTTTTCTCATTATTGAATAAATTATAAAAAATGCCAAATTTTAATAACTCCAATCTGCACTGAAATCGCTTTCAGAAGTTTAACATTGTGACTCTTCCTACATTCTTCCATAGAACAAAGGTAGATGCATGGGTTGACAGACGCCGCATTTACATAGGAAACTATCCCATGTCTGCGGACTAGCGGTTAGGAGAAAGAGTGGGCGGATTCGAGGATGACAAGAAAACTCGACATTGTTTGGCATTTGGAATTTGTAAAAAAAGAAAACTTCTTTTCTGTCTTACATTACAAAACATTCGGGGGGAGGGCCTATTCTAGAGTCTTTGAAAATCATTAAATACCTTTTGAAAATCCTTAAAATGTGCTTCAATTATATTTCTTATTAAATAAATAAACTATGAATTAATTGAATGGCCAGACTATCTCTCACGTTCATCATTTTTTTAATTTCTACACTATTCCTTTTAAAGGAGTTTATGCGTTTTATACTATTGGTCATTTTATACTCTTAAGTGCTGTTTCTGTTCGTGAGTTGGGAACTGATCAAAAACTACTAAGTAACTACTTCTACCCCACTTAAAACAGTTCATTGCATCTCTCTTTTGATACCCCTACCTAAAAAAAAAAAAAATCAGCCCAAACAATTAACAACTAGAATTAAAAAAAACCAAAGAAACAGCAGTAAGCAGTCACACTTTCATATTCTTAATAAATCAAAGAAACACACACACACACACATATATATTATGTATTTTTCACTGTAAATTATGAGGAAAACATCTGAGCCCCCCCTTAAAATTTCGTATATGGGCGCCCATGATAGTTTTTAGTTGAATATTTTATTCCGGCACATATATCAGTATGGCAAACATAAAGTAAATACTCAAAAAAAAAAAAAAAAAAAATGCAAAAAAAAAAAAAAAAAATGCAAAAATGTTCACACATTTGATGTAGCTGCAGATCCATTCAACGTCCTACTCTGAAAATGTTTGGATGTATTTAGTAAATTACATCAAAAATGCATTTTTTTTTTTACAGAATTTTTAAAGGACACATTCTTAATTTTTTTTTCATTTCACGGAAAAAAAATTCTCCACAATTATTCGTGTTAAAGTTCATGTAATTTTTCTTAAATTGCGTAATTGGGTTATGGCACCACTCTAGCTCTAATAGAACCAGAGGTATAGCAGTTAAAAGCACCGACAATGAGTAAGAAAAAGTGATTTTTAACGAGTTTAAAAAATAAATTTATCAATTATGAATGATAGATTTTTTTAATACAAATTTTAGATGTCAAAGAATAAGAGTTCTGAACGTTCAAAGAAAATCTAAGATGCGATGATGTAAGAGGCTGAATGCGATGTTGATTCGACTTGACCCATTGGGCTATAAATTACATCCTTTGTTTACTTCCTACAATACGCACCTAAATACTCTCTTGCATCATTGTGAGTACTCAATGCTCTTAAAATACGCTGTTGATTGAAGGCCTTACATGAACCATTATGCATAAAGCTAGCTTGCCATTCATTAGGTTTCAATCGATAATGAATTTATGAATGAGAAGGATAATCTCAATCAGCAATCTATTAAGCACATCAAAAGACAGAGGCTCTTTAAACTCTCGAGTTACATAACTACGCACTTGGCCTTGGCATTGCGTACGCTTAAAGAGCCTCGAAGTACGTCAACAAGAATGGGATGGATTAAAGAATGAACATATGTTCCGTGCTTCTTCGGATTAGTAGTATTACCGATGTTTCATATATGTCATACGTCAAACTATTTAAAAAAAAAAGAGAGAGAGAAGAAGAAGAAGAAGCAGCAGAAGCAGAAGACGACTGTTTTGAAAGAATCGTGACAGCAGCGGAATTCGGAATACCTAGAAGTACGTATTGTTCGAAACAGATGGAAAATACTCGAACAATTCACATTTTAAAAAATTTTATAACTCACTAATGATTTCCTACTCTTATCATATCTTGGAATGTTTGAGACAAATAAAATGCGCTTTCCATTCGAGTCTGAAAAAATCTACTCTTCGGAGTAGACGAATTCTTGCGTAAAAATTATACTTTCTCTCAAACGGGATTTTTTTTTCTTTTTCTTTTTTTTTTTTTTTAATTTTACTCAGATTTTAAATGTGCCAAGTGTATAATAACTTTGCATTTGTTTTTGATCCCCTCATGGTAGCTCTCTCTTAGCTTACCGAGCCATTAATTAAAATGGAGAACATTAGCGAAAAGATTATTCTGGGCATGATTCAAAGAAAAGAAACAGTAGAAATAAAACAAAAACAAGCATTGCACTTTTCTAAATTGTGACTTGGGACAGTTTTCCAAGGGGGGAATAATAGTTATATACAGGGTGGTAAATACATAAAAGCCCCAGCGGCTGATTCACTGAACCAATAGAACTAAAATTTCAGACATAGTTGTTTGAAGACATAGTTGTACGTGTCAGAAATATGATGATTTTTTTAAAGAATTCAGTGCTCGCGGTTACTGTTAGAGTGAGAGAATTCCGAATTTTTTGAATAGCAACACTCACTTTTCCAATGCTCTAATTTATCATCCTATTGAGAAAACACAAATAGCGTTGGAACGATTGAACAAAAGCGGTGAAATTTCAGCCGCTTGGAGCAGCAAAAATTGAATTCGGAGCATATTGTGGCAACCAAAACTCAATTTTTGCATCAATTTGGAGCAACTCTGCATATCACACACACACACACACACACACACATGAATCTATACAATGGAAAGAATGAGGTACCAACTCACACACAAGAAATTGGATTTAACAGTAACGGGTAAGATTAAAATGAATCAGTCATTTTAATCACAAAAAAAGGATATTAAGGGTGCAAAAACTCTAACTTATAATGTGAGCTCCTTTTTCTCACTTTTATTATTTTATTTTTCAAATGTTTTTCACTACTGACAAGTAATATCTCACTTTTTTCTGTTTTCAATTCATTTCACTTAGTTACTTTGATTAAACATCACTGCTTTCATGCAAATTTTAGTTACTGTGCTTCTACATATTTTTAATTGCTTTTACGTAGTTTTTAACTGACTTCAAAAAGGAGGAGGTTCTCAAGTCAAAGTGCATGTATGTTTTTTTATTTTTTGTTTTTTTTTTTTTTTTTGTTAGCTCTAGCGTCTGACCTAGCGAACCAATTTGGACGATTCTTTTTTTAATGGATAGGGAATGGTCTAACTTAGGTTCCCTTACTTAGATTGACCGTAGTTATTATATACATATAAACTACGATACTATACAAAATTGAATAAGATTGTGCTTAAATCTGAATTTTGTAAAAAAAAAAGTGGACATCGCGCCCTTTACTTCGTGGATATTTAGACTTTCGGTTACTTTTTTCATGACAAAATCCCAGTATACAATTTGAAAGTTGCACAACAAAACCTGTAGTAGCACTGGTCTATAAAACAATGCTCGCTGTTTTTCATAATTATTTAACAGTTGAAATACATAAATGATAATATTCAAAGCACAAATTTCAGACTTAATGCATCATTAGAAGAAGGAATGACCCTCAAATCAGGAGAAAAAAAAAAAATCACATGATGCAGAGGACTTAAAAAGAAACAAAACCACAAATGACATCCTAGTGTGGGAAAAAAATATACCGCAACACAAGAAAAAAAATAACTTTTGTTTCCCCAGAATTATTTCGCATCTTTCCAATGAACGGAGGGTGAGGAAAAACCTCTCACGCGCAGTTTTTCGTAGAAAACACTCAAAAAGTGGAGCAGTGCAGGCAGTCAAAAGTACCATATGTCGAGTCGCTTTCACTCGTCTGGTGTTTTTCAGCACCGTCTGTCGTATTTGCCCTCAGATACCACATCAGGGCTTACTACAGTTCCAGCGAAATAAATAAGAGGATAAATACGGAGGGAGAGTCTGGGCTGGGCCATCAGAAAGGGGTTCGACGTTTTAGTTTCTCAGCAACTTTCTTCGTAATAAAATGAAAATAATACAGAGAAAAATAACCCACAGTTTTGACATTTCAATTCATTTGTATTGTAGAAACAAGACCGACAAGGCGACAAGTAGGGTCCTGTCGCAATTCGCGATTGCGAAAAGCATAATTTGAAATATGTAAAAATTCAGATGAATGTTCGGGGTTGGACAATAGTTATTGTTGTTTTATTTGCTGAGCAATGACAAATTGCTACATGTTTTCTTGATGGACCCCAGTTTCCGGGTGGTTCCTTTTTCAAATTGACGATCTGCCAGCGTCTCGCGTCCCGGTATTTATCTCCTCAGACCTGCTCCTTCTCCATGCTGGACATGGTGGCGAAGGAGCACAAACACTCGACCGCCCACACACACACAAACACCTATCCCAATTCGTTATTGCGAAAAATATAATTTGAATTCGAGCTCTCAAAATTCAAATTCATTTTTGTTTTTTATTTACTTCTTTTAATTTTAATAATTTGTTTTGCTTGACGTGTTTTTTTTTAATACTTCATATTTTGGAAGGTGCATGTACCCACCCTTGGCCCCCTCTGGATACACCTATGAAATGCTGTATAGCCTATACAGCACACAGTTCAGCACATGTTAGTAATAAAAATCTTCCACGAAAGGGATTTAAAAGAGGGAAGGGGTGGGGTGTCACAGGAATACATGATTTTCGTTCAAATGAGACGTGCCAAGCATCGGCGCCTTCGCAGAAATGAATTTCCGCCAATTCTCTCTCGCGCAGAAAGATAACATTGGAGGCAGTGCGGGGCAAGTCGGGTTTATTTATAAAATGCGGACCGAGGGAGAGGGTCGGACAGACAAAAATACAATTTCAACATCTGTGGAAACATTCGACAGCGACACGTGCGGGCCGCTCCTGTCAAAAGCGAAGAAGAGACAGCGAGAGGGCGATAGATATTATTAGAAAAACGTGCGGGGAGAGAACGATCATGGAACGTTTGGATTAGAACGCCCCAACATTGGGCCCCACATTTCCAGAACTGCGACCCTTTTTTTGTCTTTTCTTTTATTTCTTGGTTTCTGAGTAGGCAAGACGCGACACTTTTGCCTCATCTCCTTCGAGAGCAAGATTTAAACGATAGAACCTGAATGAAAATATAAATTGAACATAACTAGTATATACAATCGAATCTCGTTAAAACGAATTCAAAAGAGCCTTTAAAATCAATTGGTCTTAACCGTAGTTCGTTTTACCCGAAAGGAAATACCATTGAACCTCATTAAAACGATCTCCTCTAAAGGGAGTTTTAATATTAATTCGTCTTAAACTTAGTTCAACTTGTCGGACAAAGAATAAACAACAAACAATAGGTCGAGGGGATCCGAAATGTAAATTCGTCTTTGCAGTTGTTCATTTAAGCGTATTTGAATTAAAGAGGTTCCACTGCAAACAATGGGTGGGGACTCGCAAGAGTAGTTCGTCTCAGCAGTCGATTAGAACACGTTTTAAGAGTGTTCGAATTAACAAGGTTCGATGGTATAATCCTTTTATGACAACGCCATGAAAAATTAATTTTACTTTCTTACAAAAAACAATTTAAATCAAAAACAACCTAGAGAGGCATTCATTACACATTTATTGATTCATATTATGTCCTGGTTCGATTTAATTGTACTATTTGTTTACTGAAACATCAGAAGGAAACTGAAAAGTCCCTTACTAGTACGCCAAATATTGCCCGTTTCTCAAGCGTATATAAATCGAAAAGGTTCTCTAATTTTCGAAGGCATCGCATACTTCTCTACTATATCTTATATTTTCTTATATTTTCTCTTATATTTTCTCTACATGTTCTATTCTTTCACAGTACGTACATACTTATTTAAAGAAATGGGAAAGAGAAATATTTCATTGAAGCAGCCTGTAAAAATATCGCCTGTGCGAAACATTTCAAGTTTAACCCGTATAGTAAATTATATGACGAGTTTTGTAGGCATCGGGCATTCAAATCCGACTTCATCGGGGTAGAATATGGGCATAACTTGACCACGGACAGATGGAGGATGACCTTGAAGCAAAAACAGCCCGCTTGATTTTGAATTAGGTAGTTCTAGAGAAGTCACAACAGGAAGTGAAAACTTAAGGAGATGCTGTTCTCGCCAATCCCACCTTTTACAAAATAGTAGTCCGTTTTCGTTTCAAGGTCACCCGTCATATCTCTGTAGTCAAGCTGTAAACTGAAGCTTCACAACTCATTTACTTCTCAGCTAACCGAAAAGAGAAAAATATTGTTTATATTACCGGCATGTTTGTCCCTACCTTAATTTTACATTTTTAATGGAAATTTTAATGTTTGTGAATGACTTAATATATTTATTTAGCGAATTGTTTACATTTTAACGAAACTTTCAAAGATACGTAATTCAGTTCGCCTGTTTAACGAAACTTTCTATGTTTTTATTGGCTAGTTTTATTTCCTTGGTGGATAATTTTACATTTCAATGGATATTTAAATCTTTTTGAGGGCCATTCCACGAAAAAGCCTACATCTTGTCCCACTCGTGACCCTCAGGTTTTTCATTAAAAAGTAATAATTTTAGAATTCAATGGATGAAATTTTGTTGCTTAAGAAATCACAAACCGTTTTGGGACTTTTGAGACAAAAACCTTATTTCATTGCCTCTTTTAATTACTATTTTAAAAAAGTATATGAGCGTTATGTACGGGACAAAATGGCGGAATTTTCGTAAAATGGCCCTTTAATGGTACGTTTTATTTGAAAGTCTATTAAAATGACAAAATAATCCATATTACAGCGAAATGAGTAGTTTCTAAGTACTTTTGATCAAATATGAAGGCAAACATTAGGGTTGACAAATAGTACCAGAATGTCTCCAACTAGGAAACACTTAAGTTTACGATAGTCATAATCCAGATAACATTGCCACTGGCCCTCTATTTTGCACTCTATCCCTTGATTTTCAATGCTAAGTTTCAAAACAACACCTGCATTTTAAAAAGCAACAAACCAAAAAAAAAGAACGAAAATTACTCGTAACCGAAGAAAGAGAAACTATTCAAAAAGTTACAAACAAAAGCGAAAATTCTGCAATAAGTCGTTAGAAGCAAAGAATTCGGAACTACTCCAGGTGACATGAGAACTTTGTAACGGTTGACGGGATGACAGAAAACCTCTCAAAAGAACGAAGATCAATCCGACGAGCCTACAAAAAACGGAAGAACAACAGAGATCACTGGTTGGCTTGCATCCAGCAGCAGATAAAAGGGAAAAACTGTGCGTATCGTTAGAAATGCGTTATATGTTTGTCCGAAAGCACAGACATTACAAACATTTTTAGTAGCTGCTAAAAACCTTATTTTTAGAATCGAGTTGATGAGGGAAGAAGTTCTTGAGTTGGGGAAGAGTAATGCTCTTTGTAAAAGGTGATGGAGTATTTGTACCTTAATGGCTTTGGGCGAAAGTCGTGAAAAATGATGCGAAAATATCGCTTTTAGTACGCCGCTTTTAGTTATAAGAGTAGTTTTTATGAAAAGCAAATGATAGCGATAAAAACATTACTTTTTCTAACTACTACTTACATTTGGCAGCAGTTTAACTTAGTTACACCCTATTCATCCGTTTTTATCTACTTTAATAAGTCTTGAATAAATTGTAAATGTAAAAAATAGTAAGAAAAACTAATTAATTAAAATTTCAAAACTCGTGGACTGTATAGTTTTGCTCTTTATTTCAGGTTGCTCTCTCAAGAGCTTCATATTTTCACGATCCTCTGGGATCCCGTGATAAACTCTGAATACATAATGGCGCTCGCTCTGTTTACATCACGTGCAGTACTGTCCTGCCTCGGACCTTTAAACGGTTCTATTTCAAAAAAAAAAAAAGGGTGACAGCTTGATTATGAAAATGCACCATAGTAGCATTTCTGTCCGATAATATTTTATTTTCATAGAACTGACACGGAAGGGGAATAATTTTTTTAAAGAGCCACCAACGCAAATTGACACGTCAAATAAACGAATCCAACGAAAAACAAAGCAAAATATCCTCATATTCATTGTCTCTCTTATCACCATCACCCCTATTTTAATAAAATCAGTGAAGACCATGCAAAAATGCGTCGGAAGTCGCCGGATAAAATATCAAACAGTATCTACAATACTTTAATTGCAATAAATTGAAATTAAATTTTGAACATAACCCTCTCCACAGCTCACGGTGTGCAGCAACAGACCTCTCACTTTCTCCTAAAGCCACACAAATATACTAAATATATATAAAGTGTTGCAAAGTTAACAAACATGCCTCAAAGTTACCTAAAATGACTGTACCGGTTTGAAAGACCCAAAAAAAAAGACAAAAAAAAAAAATGCTTCAGAATCGGAATATTTCTCGAAACGTGCACCAAAACTGTTTCAACGCAGTTTACAATCAAACGTGATTCATAAATCGGGACGGGATGTAACATTTCCGGTCATCGGATATTTGAGAGCAGCGGCAAGGAGACTCACAATCCAACTCAAGACAAACAACCTTGACAATAAAAATCAAGGAACTTTCAGGGCTGGGAGCAGCATTTCCTTTCTGATAGATGATTCGCCACTCCTCAAGAGACTTTCCTCAATCCCAGTGTAGACCAGGGATCTCCAAATTTTGTCGGCAGAGGGGCTTTTTTTTTTTTTTTTTTTAGAAACTAGTGTGCCAGTAGTCTGACAGAGATAGCTCAGCATACAAAAATGCGGTTCTGAATTTCAAACAAACCATGTTTTAACTAGTTGGCACGGGTAATGCTGACATATTTAATCAAGCATCGTTTTGGCATTCCTAGAACTATAATGTTGTCCTGTGTAGTGTACAGTGTTTAAATTGCTGAATTGCTTCGTAATTATTGAAATTGTTTAGTAATTATTACCAACTCTATTGTAAATAATAGTAAAGAAATTTATTGCGTTTTTATTAAGATTGGAATCGTCACTAAAGAAAATTCGAAGATGAATGTGGAATAAAATTATAAATAATGATTTACCACCTGAAAATCGCCATTGTTGGACATCGTTAGCCTGCCTCTAAGGTACAGAAAATGTCTTGCCTTCTCTACACAAGAAATTTCTCCTCGGATGACCTTGCACTGATACTGTTTTACTTGCCAAAAGTAAATTAAACTTCAAAGAAATGGACGTCCGTGTAAAGAGTTCCGTTTAAAAGAAGTTTGGACAGTCCAGGTTTTACTATAAACGCATCCCACACTTATAAAAGCGCAGAAAAAGACTCTTGAGGCAAAAATGAAAGCAGGATATCAGACGCGGAGGGGAGCAAAAACGGATGAAAACGACGATAGCGAGCGACAGCCGAATTTCCCGTCCAACCGAGAGCGGATTTCCTTACTCAGTGACGTCATCGCAGGTGGGCCAATTAATAAGCCGCTCGCAGAGCAGCAGCCACCTGTGCAGTCACTTTGCTTCGGAGCCGGAGGAATCATTCTGATCGAAATTCAAAGCCATCATTCGGAGAGAGAAAGTGGGTTTTTAAAATATGGAGAAGAGAAAAAAAAAGAGAGATTCCCCCATTGCTCTCCTGACACAGTTTTTTTCTTGCTCGATGCGGGTGTGTACGGTATTATTCAGGAGCGTGGGGGTTTCATGATCGAGATAAATTACTTCGGAAATATGCGGGTCACAGAGCGCGTACTATACGCGGAAGAAAAAACACGTGAAGGACAATGAAATGAAGATTTAAAAAATAATAATAATAAAGTGATACAGTGAAATCCCGATTTCATGTCCCTCGAATCTACCTTTTCCGTCAGGTTCCAATTTTAGCTAAAAACTAATAATCTTAATTTTACCAGGATTGAAAGTTCGTTAAATGCAAAATTGCCGCATTTTACATTTTTCCAAAAAGTAAAACGAAAAAAAAAAAAAAAATGTATGATTTTACTTTTTAGCAGCTAATCCACGCTGTTGAAAGTTAATCTATGAAAACAGAAAGTTAATTCATAAAGATAAACAAGAAGAACCAGAAGCATAGTCGATACCTTAGTTGGGATTAATGACTGCATTATCCTAATTAATTTTTGTATTTATGCATTACTAATATTGCAATCAATATGAGTTGATTAGCTCAGACCCACCCCTTTACTTTTAATTTTCCTTTAAACAATTAAAGACACTTTCGGAGTTCGGTCAGTAAAAATCATCTGTCCAAACCGAAACCAGATTTGAACGTCCAAAAGCTCAACACTAAGTTGGACTTTTGGACGTTATTAACTTCAATTTCACACGACAAGTCAATAATATTTCTTAAGTGTAATGGAAAAAAATTATTGCTTGAAAACTCAGAAACGTATCCGTGATTTTTTAAGCAAAAAATTTTGTTCGTTACACTTTAAAATTCACTTTTTAATGAAATATATGAGTTATCGTAGCGGAAACCATGCCGGCTTCTTTTCATGGTGTGGCCCATTGCAATACCAAAACATATTAAAATCATCCTTTTATGAAACCCTAACCGCCGTTTTATAAACTCAAACTTTTACAAAGACTACGCAAAAAATGAAAAAAAAAAAACAGTCATGTCTTAAATAGCAGAATCTACTTATATTAAAAACTGAGTATCTTTCTAACTATCTATCTTTCTAACTATCTTTCTTTCTAACTATCTTTCTTTCTAACTATCTTTCTATGTCACGCTTCTTTCTCCTGAACGCCAATGAACTGAAAGTCGAACCAGGTACCGATAGATAGGTAATTTTTCAGGCTTCATTAGTTTCAATCTATATAATTACACGATTTTAATTAGCGAAGATATCAATTAATAAGTAGTCAAATTTAAAGCGATTAAGCCTAATAAATGATTAAACTTCCAAGACATTTTTTCTTACCGTTGCCATTTTGAATTAAAACGTTAATTAAATTATTGAACTATTTAAAATTCCAAGATATTTATTTCTTTCCGTTGCGATTTTGAATTAAAACGTTAATTAAGTTGAACTTTTTAAAATGAAAGAGTGTTATTTTTTTCATTGTCATTTTGAATACGTGTTATAACAAAGTTCTAACAATTGTTTTTATTCTAATTATTAATGACATATTTTTTCTCAGGTACCATTTTGAAAATGTGTTTTTAAATAAAATTGCAATTGCTGTTTTTAGAAGGGACTTTTTCTGGCTTCGATCGATATATAAAAAGAACTTTTTCGTTTAGAAATTTTGCAATTAATTTTACCGGAAGAAAGCGGTTTGGAAATAATTGTTTTTGGAAAGGAATTTTATTTGTAATTTAGGGAGAGTGCTAAGTATGCGCTACTTGACATCGTCTTTATTTTTGAGGAAGCATGTGCAAATAATTCGATTGATTCTTTGATGCAGGAAAGCTTTTTAGCGAGCCGCTTTAGCGGGAGTAGTTTATTAAACTTTTCCTTGGTACTTTAAAGGCGAGCCGCCTTGGCGGCGAGTAGTGAATTGAAACTTTCCTCGCTACTGTAAAGGCGAGCCGCCTTGACGGCGAGTAAACTGTTTAAACTTTCCTCATTTCTTTAAAGGCGAGCCGCCTTGGTGGCGAGTAGTTTTCTCGAACTGCCTTCACTACATTACAGCCCGTGCAACGCCGGGCTACGCAGCTAGTAGACATAATAAACTCCTAAGTTATGCAGTGCAAAGAATTGAAGGGATCGGTCTCAGGATAGGAAATCGCAGTGCCAAATTTACCCTCTTTAATAGGTATTAGAAAAACGCTTGATGATCCACGATACATTTGGATCAAAGACCAGCTTTCAAGCGACGCGACATCTCGAACTTTACTTTCAAATTTTGTTAATTAAAAAGCAATACGCCAATGTTTTAAGACATTTGTGTAAATAAAAATGCACCTCATATATCATTAAAATGTCTCTAGTATTTTGAACAATAGGAATAAAATATGTGCATATTTTATTGAAGTAATTAATTTTTTTAGTTATTTAAAATTTTTAAACTTTTTTTTTTAATTTTTAAATGTAGGTGAGGCAGTTTGTATAATTAGCCTCTTTATAAAATCAATTGTCTTCGGTGTAAATGTGATTTTAATAAGCGGACAGCACAGTATAATTTAATTTTCATAAAGTTTAATAAAGAATTGATGTCACATAAATCAATGAAAACTGCATCGCACTTTAAAAAGTAAAATGTTTACAACTCGCATTCCGAAAAAAAAAATGTCTGACGCTTTGTATAACCTTTTCTCCAAAGAACATGCAGCATATTCATATTACATCTCAGAAAAACCACTAAAAATATACGATGACAAACGTTATTGCGAAAACAGGATTCTATCACCTGTCCCACGGCAGACGAATTATCACATGACAATAACAAGGTCAGGAAAATCCTAGCTGATGATGATTTCCCCAGCCTTTTAAGAATACATTTCTGTATAATTATGAAAATACGTTTTGAAGAATTTCGCGCTTTTAGCAAAAATTTAACAAGAAATCACCGTATTAAAGTTTAAATATTGTAAAATATCTCCATATTCGATGCATTCAGATGAAATACTTTTGTCAGAAACAGTGAATTATGTCACAGATACTGACGGTCAATGGTCTTGATAGATCGGATTATTGGCAAATGACACTCTCCAATAATCGGCTTCGACTTTGTCGGCAGCTTATCGTCTTTTATAGCTCTTTTAAACTACCGAACAAATTATCACATGACACTAACAAGGTCACGAAAATGTATTTCCATGCATCTAGCTTTTTGTGAACATAATTCTATACAATTATGAAAATACGCTTTGAAGAATTTCAAAATGTACGCCCCTTTAAGCAAAATTTAACAAGAAAACTTCCAATTAACATTTAAGCATTTAGAAAACTTCTCCATCTCCGATGTATTTAGATGTAACACTTTTCAAAGATAGTGAATTACGTCTTTCTTAGATACTGACGGCCAATCAACTTGATAGATCGGATGATATAGGCAAAATGGATGACTCTCCAAATATCGGCTTCCACTTTTTCGGCAGCTAATCGTCTTCAAGCTCTTTTAAATTATTGGACAAATTATCTCATAATACTAACAAGGCCATGAAAATTTATTTCCATCTAGTTTTTAAAGAATGTATTTCTATACAATTATGAAAATACACTTTGTAGAAATTTCAAAATGGTCACTTTGCGCGAAAATATAACAAGAAATTTCCGAATTAAAATCTAAGCATTGAGAAAACTTCTCCATCTTCGATGTATTTCGAGTAACATTTTTCAGAAATAGTGAATCACGTCATAGATACTTGATAATTGGATTATGGGTAAATGACACTCTCCAATAATCGGCTCCGACTTAGTAAGCAGCTCATCGTCTTGAGCTATTTTAAATTATCAGAAAAATTACCATTTCGTTCAAGGTCACGAAAATTTATTTCCATAATTCTATAGAATTATAAAAATAGGCTTTGAAGAATTTCACGCTTTTCGCAAAAATTTAACAAGAAATTTCCGAATTAAAATTTAAAAATTGTGCAATGTCTCCATTTCCGATGTATTTAGATGTAACACTTTTTAGAAACATTGAATCACGTCATACATATTGACGGTCAATCAACTTGATAGATCGGATTATAGGCAAATGACACTCTCCAACAATCGGCTTCGGCTTTGACGGCAGCTCATCGTCTTTAAGCTCTTTTAAGAGGAGTAATATAGAAGTGGAGTGTAGCTCCTCTGCCATTTCGAAGAGCGTGGAAAGGTAGAGAAGTGCGCCCAGTAATTAAGCGCAAAGAGGCGGGCAAAAAGTTCGCGGCAAGCTAAGTGGCGTGGCTAAGACGCCGCTGAAAAGATCTCTAGCCAAGGACGCATTCTTCGACTTCCCGCGCAATTTGCGAGGAAAACACTTGTCAACGGAAAGTGTGGCGCGCGTCTTTTTATTCCGAGATTAGCCATTTATGGTGTCACGAGATCGAGATGTCGTTGCAGGCTAGTTGATTGGGGAAGTAACACGATATCTTTAAATCAATGCATAAATCGGAAAAGCGCGTTGGTATTAAAACTATTCACACATCATTGGCTCGCGTTTAGGGACAAAAAGGAGACGGTACGTTCGACGATTGCAAAAAATTTAAAAATTGATGTGCAATTACGCCACTAATAGAAGGCTGTTGGAAAAGTGTCCAACATTTTTTATTATTATTATTTTGTATAAACCAGTTTTATGAGAATCAAGCGCGGTTTGCATGAGCTGACTATGAACCTTTGTGCTCATGAGTGAATGTTTTTCCCGTTGATCAATAACGTCAGTCTCTGGAAAGCACAGTTTGACTGAGTTAGCGTGTAAGGCTCTGGTTAGATTTTTATTTTTCAAGAAAAATGTTGGAACGATTAAAGTAGTGCTACTGTAACAAATTAAGCCAGAAACTGGGTGACAGGCAAGTGGAAACCATTCGAAGATTCAGACGGCTTTCGGCAATTTTTCAGCACATTTTTCGTACTTGATTTGAACGTTTTAGGTCCAAAACCAGGCTCTTGAGCGGTGATGGATTCACCATGTCGCAATTGTCGCACTTGCGAGGGTCCCCTCCCAAAAAGGGCCCTGAAGAGGGCCATAATACCTGCTTCTTAACCTCTTTTATTTATAATGTGATAGACTAAGGGGCCCCCAAAAATACGATTCGACAGACTCCCAAACCTGCAATTCCACCACTGAAATTGTGCCAAAGGGTTCACATGTCAGACAGCTCCGCATAAAAATAGGCTCAATTTTATTCTATTTTAGCATTTTAATAAAATCCTATTTGAAACTTCTGCTTTATGCATATCTATCTAGCGCTGAAGTTTGACTGCTAAACTAATTTGAGAAAAACAAATCAGTACACAAGTCCTAAGCTGAGATAGAAGGAGAAGCAAGACAACAGCTTTGTATATGGGAATAAACTGGACAAATTGTTTAGCAATTAAGTCACTTGAGATTTGACATTTTCAGTTATTTTGTGGGACAGACTATACACTGTAAGTCCGTCCGTCGTACCTACCACTACAAGTGGTTTAACTAGTTGGATGGAGTCCTGACGTTAGTCCGGTGTTTTGATCCAGATAAGCCGAGCAGCTTCGATTACCTAGCACAGCACCCCAAAAGTATTGTTTTGAAATGGGAAGTTCAAAAATTTTGTGACCACGAACACATTTAACGTGCCCCAATCTCTATAAGTGAACATGGAGGATCTATCAGCTGGCATCAAACTAGGGATCTTCCAATTACGAGTCCAACGCCAAACATGTCACTCCACTTTGTGGAACAAACAGTAGAATCATCAAAAAATTTACTGAAAAATACGCCCTTTGATCATCGAGAAGCAAAATGTTTGACACAGCAGATAAATTGCATGGCTGTTTTTCAGACACACACCAATAACTCACTCATTTCGTTTAATTACTTGCCTAAATTCTCATTTCAGTCATCATAGCCGCCGAAAACAGAAGAACAAACAACGAAAGAGCAAAAACGATGGAATTTCTCCAGTGCAGTCGTCGTATCTTATCGCGCGATAATAGCGCAGGCCTACCCCCTCACCTCGAAACAAATAACGACTCAATTGTATTCGAATGACGGAAGAACAGTAATTGCTTGTTACCCGACATTTCTCCTGTCAGCAGCGTCTTCGGGCTGCATCGCGAACTTTTTGATTTACGGTCCCAAATAAACTATTCACGTGAAGGAAAAAAGGAAAAAATCTGCTAAGGAAAAGAGATCGAATGTGATATCTAAGGTTAGGAAAATCTTCCAGAGCCATTTTTCTCACAATAGCTGAGGGGAGAGCTGGTGGGTTCTCAATAGAATGGAGGGACGACGAGGGATGAAAAAAAGGCATTGAGAATGAGTTTTATGCACGTTTTTTTCCTCTATGTAAGAAGTTCTGGGAATGCTGTGAACTTCAGTGCATTTAGTTCTTGCTTCAAAATTACATTGCTGAAACGTATATAGTATATCAGTTACAAGATAGAAATACTCCACGTTCTACTCATATACTTTACATTATTTTGAGTGATGATTAATTTTAACAGTTTCATTTTTATTTCTATTTGTTATTCAAATTTTACGTCAACAATTAACATTCCAACATAAAATTCCTATGCTGACGGCCCTCGAAAGATAGGAACTTAGATTAGAGAAAGAATAAATTTACTCGGTTGCAACCGGTATTTTATCGAAGTTAAAAAAACTTTTTTAAAAGACCGAGTGCAAAAAGTATATTTTTACAAATAGGACCGCACTGGATACAAACGCAACAGCTGAAAATTGAAAGATAGCAAAAGAGAATACGTCATGTTTCGTAAGCAGTTATTTTTTTTTCACTATGCATTTAAATCTTTCGTCACAAATAAGTTATTTTAGTTAAAATAAGTTTTATTTAATGAACACATTTTAGTTTCATAACCAATTACTGTATCGATCCACAGCATGATAACAGAAGCGGCGTGAAGCTGCGATAGTCTTTACAGATTTTGAGAAAATCTGCAGACTATTTCTTAATTAATAACAATAATAATAATAATAACAATAAGGGGAAATACGTAAGGAGTATAGTCTGCTAGATACATTGACATTTCATCAATCACATAACGTAAAACAGCATCCAAAAGTACTTCAAAGTAAAATACCAAACCAAAAAATTGCAATTATAATGCAGGATGTCATGTGGAAAAGTTAAATAGAAGCTTTGGTTAGATTCGGTAAGCTTTTATTTGAAGCGTGATAAAAAAATAATATAAATCATTTGAAATTCTTCCATCTATTCACCTTTTAGTTTTGAATTATATTTTTTCCGCTTTGAATTTTGCATATTCATGTAGCACATTTTCAAGGCACAGAAGTGTGAAGTGAATTTACCATAAAGACTGTTTTTGAGTTTTTTAACCATCGTTAGAGACTTGAAAAAAAAAATCTGCTGTTGGGCTCTCCAGTGCGTACCCCCCCCCCCCCCATGCTTTTACTTATGTGTTCGAAACATTTGTAAACAGAACGTCCCCGTATAACACAGAGCACCCTATAACCACTTTTAAGTAGCCAGTTTTTTCAAACAGTTCGTCACATAACACCCCATTCCCATAATGTTTACAACAGACCGGGAGGGTAAAGAAGTTAATGGCAGTTACATGTACTCTGGGTTCACTAGTAATCTATTCTAGCTTTGAACGTTATATTGGTCATAAAGAATTGAGGAGCTTCTATTAAAGATTTGTGCGTGATGTTTATATGATGGAAAATAAAATATAAATGTATTGAGCCTTTCCAAAGAAAATCAGCAGTCTGGAATTTAACCTCTGACATTTCTCTCTTAGGGTCCTTCCGTGTAAAAAACCCAACCAAACAAAGATAAAGAGTATCCTTATGAGCAGTTTGCTAAATTTCTGCAAAAACCTGGCTATACTGTTACTAAGGCAATTACATGTGCCCAACTTCTGTCAGACACACTTTTGAATATGCGAACAGAAGAAAATTTTGATTGTCTCTGGACAGAAACTAAGGAAACAGCGGAACTGTTAGGTTTGGAGCTACCACACAGAATTCGCGAGAAAGAAAGGCTCCATGTCGCTTAGAGCACTCCAACGTGTCTGACAATTCAATTGCTGCGAATTTAACAGAAACTGTTAAACTCCGACAATGCTTTTTCGAAGTAATGGACATAGTAATTGAAGAAATTAAAAAGCGGTTCCACCAAACCGGAATGATGAATATTGTTCAGCTAGAAGAAGTGCTGACAAGTGCAGCAAGAGGAAGTCCCTTACAAGAAAAATTGGGTGTCCATGCAAGTGACTTCGATATCGAAAAGTTAGAGGCCCAATTAATTTTGCTACCCGCTGTAACAAAGGGAGAATTATCTTCCTTTGATATTTGCGAAAAAATGGTAGCAGAATCAAGTACCGTTAGACAGCTACTGAGTGAAGTTTTTAAATTAGTTGAACTTATTCGCACCGTTCTAGCTTCAGTAGCATCGGCCGAAAGGTCATTTAGTTCACTTCGGCGAGTAAAAACGTATGTATGATCCAATATGTCGCAAAAACGTTTGACCCACCTCCTTCTGTTGAACATACACGAATCTCGTATTACCAAATTGGATCTAGATTCCATTTGCAAGGAATTTATCTGCAGAACCGCCGAAAGAAAAAGAGTATTTGGCGTATAAATACCGTATTTTTTGCCGTTTAAGACGCACTTTTCTCCCCAAAATGGGGGGGGGGGGTGCCTGCGTCTAAAACGGCAAATACAAAAGCCCCCTATTTTCTAGATTTGCCTCTTTTAAAATTGGGTGCGTCTTATGCCGGTGCGTCTTATACGGCGAAAAATACGGTATATCTGGATTTTATTTTTCCCTAAAAAATTAAGAAAGGGGAATGTGGGGCAAACTGAAATGGCAAAATATTTTTAGTTTGCGGTGCCACCTATCTGGCAAAACTTTACCTGAGCTCCTAGACATGTAGTAGATTCCAGTCAAAAAATAAATAGATCTAACGATCAACGAAAGAAATAGTACGAGTCATTTTCAAAATTTGATGCATAATATATGTGTGTAATAGTCGTGGTTTTTCAAAAATATTTCTAGTTATTATAAAATGATAAAATTCTTGTAATTATCGTCTTAAGTATTTATTGAGATCTACTAATGCCCAACACGGTACTTATTTAGTTCATATTAAGCTTTTTTGATTTTAAATGTTCAGTGCAATTTGTCAAGCGCACGCGGGGCAAAGTGAAATACTTCATTTCGTTTACTTATTCATTTATCTCTTAAATCGTATACATATTTCTGCATTTACTAAACCATTTGCAGTATTCACTTATTTATACATTCATTCGCCTATTTTCTTATTCATTATGTATTTTTTTCACTCATCTAGTTTTCCGCATACATTTATTAATTTATATATTTATTCGTTTATTTACACATTTATTTAATGAAAATTACTGTTAGACATCGAACAGAAAATGTTTCATTACGAAATTATTTTATTTTTCACTTTGCCCCATGGTTTTTTGAAGTGAAAATTCTCCACTTTTCTTTGAAGCTGCAAAACAACTGCCAAAAATGAAAAATAATCTATCAACGCATGGTTTATTAGAAGATACATTACTCCTTCTGTATGTACAATAAGTTTCAGAACATTTTAATTATTTGTTCATTTTGAAATAAGTCAGTTATCTTAACTATTTCACTTTGCCCCACATTCCCCTACAAGTTAGGCCTTCGCACAGACTATTTTGAAGAGGAAAGTCTCGACAGTCAAATATATCCTGCTCGTTTTGTTTTTTTTTCCCTAATATGTATTATGTCGTTGTGTACAGCGCATAAATGAATATGCAAACAGCTATCTTGTGAAGAAACTTTTAATCAAGACGAACTACAATTTCGGAACAGATGTACTGCAGTGGGCAAGTCATAAGGCAGTATCTTTCAGAGCGAATGGAAGAGCTATTTGAAGAAACGCGTTTTTGATTTCCCACAAATATCGATAAAATACTGTAAAAAAAAGGTCCAAAAAAAAACAAAAAAAAAAAAACTTTATTTTCAGCGAAAATTTAAAAAGCGTATTTGTACAGTTAAATGTACCAAGTTACCAAGTACTCGGTAAAAATGTACCGAGCACTAGGTAAATACTTAAATACTCGGTACTCGGCCAAATTTTGATCAGCACTCGGTTAATGCCGAGTAGTTGTAAAACTTGAATATTTTTCAAAATAACGAAATTTTATGAGAAATTTACAATTGCTTTTATTCATAAAATACAACTGTATTCTATGCATGAGTTTAAAAAAAAAATCTCCATTTATAAATTAATACAGGGAACAAATTAGCTGTCTTTTCTATATTGCATTTTTTTGAATTTGCATTTGTGCATAACTATCTTTTCCGTGTCACATGTTAGTGTATGAAATTCACCTTTGACCAGGAACAGTTCAATGTGATCACTAAGTGCAATTTAAAGATGTGGATTCCAAGCTTCGAAAACATTGAAATGGTCAAACAATTATAAAAGTGCAATACTTCGTGAAATTATTACAGTTAGTTATTCAAATTACAGCGTTAAAATGTCTAAAAACGAGTCCTGAAGGTAAATGCCGAATAACTGAGGTAATATCATGAGTAATATGCAATTAAACTCAGAGACATTTTTAACGCACAATACTGTTACACATTCAATCACCAAAAAAGGTTTTGGCTGAAACGTTACACACTAGAGATGAGCCGGGCTCGGCCCGAGCCCGAAAGCCCGAGTCCGAGCCCGAGCCCGAGACGGACTCGGGCCCTTTAACTTCAAGCAGCTTTCGGGCTCGGGCGGGCTCGGGCTCGATCTCATATTAAGATAGTCAGTTTTTTATACAAATACAACGTTTACGGAAAAAAATATTAAAGAGCGTCAGAACCGTTTTTCTTAATGGCAGCAATGATAATAATAATTCAAAAAGATAGCACCCACTTATAATATATTTGCGATTGGTATTACGATATACCATATGGCAGTGCATCCCAAGTGGAAATTAAAAATATATATTGATATTTGATACACTCGGGCTCGGGCCGGGTCGGGCTTAAAACAAGACAATATCACTCGGGCTCGGGCGGGCTCGGATTAAAAATTCTCGGGCTCGGGTGGGCTCGGGCCTTCAAAAGTGAGCCCGAACTCATCTCTATTACACACGAAGGATCTAATGTTTACAGGAACAAAGAGGTAACGAAGTTTGCCATAATTTCAGAGTTACAAGAGAAAAACATGTTTTTTTTTTTTCTGCAATTTGATGAATATTCAGATTGAGTCACAACAAATGACAGGCGGAACAGTAGGACTTTTCCATTAACTGGGTGTAGCATGTTTTGCAAGGAAAAAAAGCTCCTTATGCATTTATTTTTACATTTTTATAAACCTACATAAGTTAGCACGATACGAAATTTAAGTCTTCACGAAACACAGTAGTAGTCACGTGCAGTTCATAATGTAGGCGTTTTCCATTTTCAGCTCAAAATACTTACAAAAATAAAAACATTTGCTTTTGTATGTTTTTGCATATTGATCATTTTGAAAGTCTTAGATATTTCAAAAACTATAAAAAAAAAAAAAAAAAAAAAAAAAACTTGAGAGCATATTAATAACGCAGAGAACATTAAGCATTGAGAGCAAGAAGTACACAAGAGGAAAATATATTATTGAATATCGATTCACGCAGCATTCGGGATTTCATTCGCTAAATGCAATGCGAAACTATCCTCGTCGGAGCTGTTAAGTTTTGAACACAATAATGATGGACATAAATGATGTCACACTTTTTGAACCCCGGACCTTTGTCACAAAGTGTGACACTTCACCTTCACCCTCCTCCTTCATCACAAGTCAAGCAATTTTTCATAAACATATCCTCCCTTTAAAAAAATGCATGATGTCACACTGCTTTTCACTCCTACAACCCCTAACTCGCAAACCATCATAATTTCCCTCCCCACTCAAAACGTAACATAATTTGTGAGCAGACCTTTACATCACTGAGCTAAGCAATATAAATGGAAAGATATCCTACCAAGAATTGAGCGAAAAAAGACACAATCCGTCGGCAGGACTCACCTTAAGAAACCAGAACTACATCATTTTCATTTTGGTCCCGGGACTACGCAATGAATTTCATATCAAATTGGCGAATCAGATGCAGTGTTTCTTTCAGGCATCTCCCCGGGGGGGCACTGCCCTCCCGGAGAAAGTCAACTGCCCCCCCGGGAGAAATCGCAGTTTGCACTAACACACACACAGAAAAGAATAACAAAAGAAATAAATCAGTAAAGTGAAAATAATCAATAAACAAACAAGTAAATATTAAATAAGTGTAAAAATAAATGAAAGCTTTAAAACATATATTGTGGAGGGGGGGGGGTAATTAAAAATGGTCTGAAAGTGTATCTTAGGACGTCAGTTTTGAAAATATACCGGGAAAGAATTTGCGAACTTTATCCTTTTCCCATTGACATCAAAAATCGCCTACAGTT
Source organism: Uloborus plumipes (assembly GCA_038373865.1). Lineage (NCBI taxonomy): Eukaryota > Metazoa > Arthropoda > Arachnida > Araneae > Uloboridae > Uloborus > Uloborus plumipes. The sequence goes on from JAXGGA010006167.1 coordinate 53,748, forward strand.
GCGCTTTTTGTTTTGAAAGTGGGGGGGGGGGGATACCAATTTCCGAACAGTTCCAGGGAGAGTTCTGAATTGCATTAATATTCATAATGTTATAAAACAGAGTTTAGAAATGCGTTTTCAGGACTTCAATTTTTAAAAATTAAAAAATTCTAATTTTTCTCAAAGATGGTTTATCATGCAATTTTGGAAAATTACGGGAGAGGGGAGTCCGTGGACCCTATCCTTTCCCTTATCGACCAAAAATGACTTACTATTGCGATTTCAGGATTTCAATCTCTAAAATTTTAAAAGGTAAAGTAATAAACCCATCCCTTTCTCTGATGCCATCAATATGCACTAAAATTGTGTTTTAATGTTTCAATTTCAAAAACTTTCCGAACTCGAACCCTAACGTCATCGCAGAGACTTCTTACATTTTCCTTTTCATGACTTCAATTTCGGAAAAGTTCCAAAACAGTTGACCTACAATTGCGTATTTAGAGCTCCAATATCAAAATATTTTGAGGGTGGTGTCTGGAACTTCATCCCTTACCAAACGTCATCAAGGATCCTATACATTTGTGCATTTAGGGCTTCAAGTTGGAAATTTTTCTGGGGGAGAGCCTCCGAATTCGCCTAAACGTTTTTAAATATCTAACAAAATTTTGTTTTTGAAGCAAAAAAGTTTTTGGAGTTTCAGTTTCGAAAAATTACCGGGCGAAAAACTAAATTTTTTAAATATTTATCGCCTCTCCCATGAGGGCAGGGGCGGATACAAGGGAGGGGCGAAGGGGCGATCGCCCCTCCCTTGAACTTTTGAACACTTTTTGGATCCTTTGAAAACTTTTTGGATCCGCCCTTGAATGAGGGAGGGGGAAGCCAATCATTAGGATAAATTTACAAATTGATGTTTCAAAATATTCAAGTTCTTATTGCGAGTAAGGAATTTTAAAGTTATTTCGGAGGGGAGAGAGGCAGAGCCTGATTACCGCAAGGGCACGCGGGGCACAAGCCCCACCTCTTAGATTTCAGGGGGGCCCAAAATCCCCTTACTTTATCCAACGCCTCCTTAATATTAAATGCCTAGTGTAAATTATACTAAAATGCCTATTGTGTATTTTACTATCAATACTAACAGCCTAATTTTTGTCTTAATAATTTGGTAGCATTGTTATTTTTTTTAATTGATCTTTGCACAAAACTTTTATTTCATTCTGGTATCGTAAGATGTTTTTTACTCGTAACACATAACTGATATGAGAAGGGGGGGGGGCGAGGGGCCCTGAAATAGAAATGTGCCCCTTGTCCAATGTCAGAATGATCGGGCTCTGGAGAGAGGTTGTCAATATCCACTCCCTTTAATACGCCCTTGGCAACTGTAGATCCAGCTTTTGAGGAGGTCACTGTTTGAAAAGGAGGGGGTGGGGTCAAAGTGAAATTTTAGGGGTCAAATAATGGGAGGGTTGGCCACCAAATTTATCGAAATCTAGCTGGCTTTTGATTTTGGAGAAGGTCATTATAAGAAAGAGGGAGGAGGGCAAAACTACAATTTTAGATCTCAAATTTGGTGGGAGGGGGGTAAATTTATGGAAAAAGTCACCAAAATGCAGTTTTAGACTATTACCCCCCACCCGTGACCCGCTGGATTCGCGCCTATCTTTTTGCCCCTCCGGATTTTTTAAGTGCCCTCCCGGAGCAAAATGTCTGAAAGAAACACTGATCAGATGCAGTCCATGTGACTGGTCGAAAACGCCGGGGAAGAAGCTTGGAAGATGAAGAGTAACTCTGATTTCTTTAATAAAACCCCGTTCCGTCCATTAACTATGTTGGTAAAGAAATTTCCTGTGTCCTTTTATTTTAACTTAATTATGGCGAAATCTTGAGCTAAATTTGATTGCTTAAACCGTTGAACACAGTATAGCGAATTACAATTTTTCAAGTGAGAAGTAAAATATTTTATATAATTAATTTAAAGATATTTATTGTTTTGTCAAACTAGTTCGAATCTTGTTGACATTGTGAATGAAAAAACTTTTCATTCTTCAAATCCACTTAAAACCAATAACGAAAAATTTTTGTATTCTTTGCTGTAAGCATAGTCTCTTATGCTGTTTTAGAGCAGATAAAGATGGGCCGCTAAGATCACACTGCAGTATGATATTAGCTCAATGACTAACATTTGGTGACGACTAATATGACAAATAATTGATGAAGTATGTCAAATTAGTTGAATTCTGAATTACTAATTTTTAATGTAGAGGTTTTCGTTGATATTTGCACACATTAAAACATCAGTTTCATAATGTAAAACGACAGAGACTGGCTTCAACCATCCCCCCTCCCCCTCCCTCCCAAAACATGTAGAATGGTGGGTGCAAAATGGGAAAGTACCGAACATTTTTAAAAACTACACATTATTGAAAACGTAATCTGAAATCTATGTGTATAATAAAAAGCAAATCTGAAGTGTTTGCTATATCGCCGGCACCATGCTAAAATTACGAATGTGAAAATTGGCACTTTTCTGGAGAGCCCAAAACACTGAATATAATATTTTCCCACCTGACGTGTTTGGTTATTTTCAATTTTTAAATTTTTATAGATATCTTCAAGTGTAAAACTATCGTTCGAAGGTATCATTTTAATTTTAGTTATTTGTAAAATTTGAACTTGAAAAAAGCGACTTTTCACATTCGTTATTTTAGCATGGTGCCGCGATATTGTGATAAACTTTTTTTTTTGGCTAAGCAACCTTGAAGGGGGGGGGGGGGTACCCTTGTGTGTTTTAATCGTAAAAATAAATATTAGATAACAGTACGATCAATATGCCACACTTAGTAGATATTAGAATGAAAATAAAAACAGCATTACCCATAGTTAAAAACACAATTAAATAAAATATATCTCAGCTGGAATTAGAGAATACTTAGAGCTTCCTTCATCTCCAAGAAAAAGGCAGCTTCAGAGCATCCCGTATACGAAACCCTGATTGTCAGTTTCACGGGGCCGCAACCAGAAGAGAAAGATTCAAATAAATTTATAGAAAAAATGATATTGCTAATGTTTCAAAATTAACCAATTTATACCCAGTAGGGTGTATCGAAAAAAACTTTTTTTCGAAATTCAATTTACGAAGTTGATAAAAAGTTGCCCATACCTACCTACATATTCCACAAAAAATTTCAGTCTAATCAGAAATTGTTTAGGTGTTCCGCACGAGGCCTGAAGTTTGTGAATTTCTTCAAAAATATGATTTTTTTTCCTATTTTTTTTTTAATATTAAGAATAAATGTTAAAAATAATTCAAGTTGAAAAATGTACACCGCAAAGTCGGAGGACAAAATTGGGTTTGAAAAAAAGTATATTAAACAACATTTAAATCTCCCACATTTATTCTGAACTTACGTAATTTTCACCAAAACTAGCATTTTACAAGGCCATGCGACTTGGTTAAAAACTTGTTTATGAATGTGGAATCTAACTGAATTAACACTTGAAACTGGGATTCATCTGTGATTTATGTGAAGTAAAAAGTAAAATAATATAAACTATAAACAGAATTTAAGCCCCTCGCCACACAGTGCCCGCGTTCTATCGGGGCCCCCGTGATGGTAAACGAAATACAGCTCCACTAGCGTAGCTGCTTTAGGATGGCAGAATAACATATCTTTGGTTGAGGAAACAAACTCTAAATATTTCGGACATGGTGCTCCAGTAAATGGCCCAGGAAAAGAAATTGTAGCTTCAGTTTCACGATTTATGGAAAAAAAAAAAAAGTTTTATTGATAAAGAACATAAAAGCTATCGGTTGGGATGGCACATCAGTTAACACTGGAAAATCAAATGATGCTATTATACTTCCAGAAAAGTCTTTAGAACCCTCACTACAGGCCGTGGTATGTTTTCTTCATTTAATGAATTAGGCAGGGATTCAAGTGAAACAGCACTGCGATCGCTTCGAATTGCAATCGCTACTGGAAGTGAATTACATTATCATCAACTTAATTTGGCATGACGTCACTACGGACGGAGCCAATAAGAGCTCACAAGTACTTAGCAATCTCCTCTTATTCGCCAAGTAGGCTGTGACGTTTTATCTAGCTCGTTTTTCATAGGCAAACGTCAAGCTGACGTCACGATGTTTTTATCAAGAAACGTTCTAATGTAATTCATTTCCAGTCGCGATTGTAATTTGCGATTGCCTGTTTCACTTGAATCCCTGCCTTAACCTTTAGCGGTTAGAGAGTTAGCGGTGGCTCTTGATAGGCCGACTACTGGACAAAATTCTTTTAGTTGACCTATTGGAGAATTCTAACAATATTGCTAAGATCTACCAGTCATGAACTTTAAGAAAATAGATCGCATTTTACCAGAAGTTGATGTCAACCCAGGTAGCACAAATAACTTTTTATAAACGTTTTTAACTAACGTTTTATAAACGTTTTTAAGCGGTTGTTACAACGTTAATAACTATTTTACAACCTTTAAAAAACGAAGTGTGCTACTTGGGAAAGAATTGAGTCAAAAATACTTATGGGATGTGTCAAAAGCTGTAATGTCTGGCAAATGTTCTCAAAATGTAGCAGAAAGGAACCCTGCAAGCTTTTCCCATGCAAGATGAGTTCTTTACAATGTGGAATGGATAACATTTTGGAGATTTGAATCCAAATACTTGTTGCAATCTATAATCTTAAAAAAATGCTTAAATGCATGAATAATTTTATGCTGAGATTTGATTGTGAAAAAGCAGAGAGCATAAACCTTTATTATAAATTATGCTAGTTTGTTTAACTCTGAACTTGGATGCCTTGACCTGCGATGTATATAGCCTCAAAACTTTGCCATCGTGAGCCCTCTTGCATGGGAAAAGTTTGCAGGGTTCCTTTGTGCTAAATTTTAAGTTTATTTTATTATTTTTAATGGCGCAAAAGCCTTTATAGACTATACTGCGCCACTAAATTTTAAGAATATTTGCCAGACATTACAGCTTTTGACACATCCCATAAGTATTTTTGACTCAATTCTTTGACGTCAACTTCTGGTAAAAAGCGTTCTATTTTCTTAAAGTTCATGATTGGTAGATCTTACCAATAGTGTTAGAATTCTCCAGTAGTTCAACTTAAAGAATTTTGTCCAGTAGTCGGTTTATCAAGAGCCCCCGTTAACTTTCTAAGTGGTAATTCATTAAATGAAGAAAACATACCATGGCTTGTAGTGAGAGTTCTAAAGACTTTTCTGGAAGTCTAATAGCACCATTTGATTTTCCCGTGTTAACTGATAAGCCATCACAACCGATAGTTTTTATGTTCTTTATCAATAAAACTTTTTTTTTCTATAAATCGTGAAACTAAAGCTACAATTTCTTTTCTTGGGCCATTTACTGGAGCACCATGTCCGAAATATTTAGAGTATGTTTCCTCAACCAAAGATAGATGTTCTTCTGCCATCCTAAAGCAGCTACGCTAGCGGAGTTGTACTTCGTTTACCATCACGGGGGCCCCGATAGAACGCGGGCACTGTGTGACGAGGGGCTTAGATTCCGCTTATAGTTTATATTATTTTACTTTTTACTCCACATAAATCACAGATGAATCCCAGTTTCAAGTGTTAATTCAGTTAGATTCCACATTCATAAACAAGTTTCCAACCAAGCCGCATGGCCTTGTAAAATGCTAGTTTTGGTGAAAATTACGTAAGTTCAGAATAAATGTGGGAGATTTAAATGTTGTTTAATATACTTTTTTCAAACCCAATTTTGTCCTCCGACTTTGCGGTACACATTTTTCAACTTGAATTATTTTTAACATTTATTCTTAATATTTAAAAAAAAATTTTTAAAAAATCATATTTTTGAAGAAATTCACAAACTTCAGGCCTCGTGCGGAACACCTAAACAATTTCTGATTAGACTGAAATTTTTTGTGGAATATGTGGGTAGGTAGGGGCAACTTTTTATCAACTTAGTAAATTGAATTTCGAAAAAAAGTTTTTTTCGATACACCCTAATCCCCAGTAGCCTAAAAACGGGACGCTTGTTAGTTACTGCATACAAAAAGCTAGAATGGGTATATCATTTCACTAAAGCTGTTTTTCACAAGTTAAATAGCCCTTCTTTTTGAAAAAAATCAATTAGAGCTAATATTGGGACATCAGAGTTTATTTATTGACAGCTATTTGTCAGACAAATCAGTCAAGCAACGATAGAGCATGGGTAGCCACAGAAAGTAATTTTTTTTGCGAACATATTTTGCATAAAATTAAACTATTTTTAAATGATTTGCTTACAATTGATCACAAATGCCTTCCGTAATGTTACTTTGCAAAAGTAAAGTCAAGTAAGGTGGTATTTTGCTCACATATCTGCCTAGTGTCCCATAAACAGCTGACGTTAAATAACTTAATAAATAAGGCAACGGCAATTTATTTTACGCTTAAAATGTATGTAAACCATTCCAAGTAAGAGTTTTAAGCAGATAAAATTTAAAAAATCTGTTTAAAAAAACTTGGGCATAAATGGGTTAAAAGGCAAAACAAAAGACCGTAAGAGGAATAGGCTTGAATTGACGGTGGGGGGGGGGGGACCATTGTGAGACACATAGCATTAGTTATTCAAATTAGTCTAGACACAATTCCCGGAAGGGACGGTTGCTTTAGCATTTAATCCGATTACAACCACTCTATAAATTCGTCACACTACATTTTACTTGTTCGAATCGATAATATTTTGCTCCAACAGCAAAAGCTTTTCGAAAATCTATAAATGTCATCTGAAAGTTGATATAATTAAAAGTAACTGCTGCAAAGAAAATGACATCAATATTGCACTTTTAGTTCAATATTGAACAAATGAAAGTTTTATAAGTTGTTTCATTTTTCAATTTCGATGAGAAACACACACACACACACAAATATAACAAAGAGAGGGAGATAAGGAATGAAGCAAATAATTTTGGATAGTCATTTTAAAAAATACTAAATGAAACAAAATAGTATCATAATCAACAATATAATCAACGCATAAAAAAATAATTTAAAAGACAGTAAAAATCCTACGAAATCAACGATTGAATGTCATCGATGTTCAAAACTTTAAGAGCACTCTAAATTAATCGAAATTTGGAAGAAGTAAGTGCATGGTTATTCTTAGTTTTTTATTTATCAACTTTTTCTCCGGAAGTCAGAACCCCCACCCCCCTCCCCCAGAGCTATGTCACACTACTCAAATTTTACTCAGCACATCCAAAGTTATCCTCTATGATCCATTTTTGGAAACCGCTGCATTGTATTAGTCCATTTATTTATTTTTATTAAGCGCATATGGGTTTGTTTCTTATTTCGACTAATTAGATAGATAATGAATTAATTTTATTTATTGAGCAATCAAAATAAGGTTTGCTACTGTTTTCTTTGCATCGTTCAGCTCCTTTTCAAAAACATCCATCACAAAAAGGGAATGCATGATTATATCACACACGCTATCTTCGGAATGACCGGTAGTTAAGGATTGAGTTAGAGTCAAAAAATGCAAAATTTTCCAAAAACAACATTTTGACACAAATCGAAAGAGCGGATTTTCTACAATGGAATTTGAGGGACTTCTAAATTTCTAAGATCTGGAGTTATAACTAACTTTCTAACACAAAATCTAAGATCTTACCGCTTGAGCAAATTCTACTTCTTAATTTTATTCTTTTGCCTTCTTTTTTTTTTTTTTTTTTTTTTTTTTGTGCTGCCAAATAAACCCATTCTGAAGATATGCCGGCAAAATACATGAGAATCTTTCTTTAAGAAAAAAACTGAATTCAATTAAAATGCAGTTCATTTTCATTTTGTCTGCTTAGAAATAAAATTACTGCTGTTATTATTTCATTTATTTATTTTTCTTTTCAACTAGCGGTACCCGCACGGCTTTGCCCGTGGTATAAAATTAAAAGTTCATTTGTAAAATAATTGATATATCAGAAAAATGCTCTATTTTAGTTTTATTCAACTATAATTCCTTCAAAGTGATATAAAGATCTGATATGGACCCCACACTACTTAATTTTACGTGTAAATTTCTTAGTAGATGCCTTAAGTGCTAAAATAGTGCTTGGAATGAGCAAGATAACAATTCAAACATTTGTAGCCCTAGTTTGCTACGAAACAATGCAAAAAAATATTTTACAATGATTAATCTCCTAAAGATCGTCGTTTTTAACATCATTCAGTGGATTTTTCGCAAAATATCGCCAACAGCGCCAAATTGAACCTAAATCAAAAAAAAAAAAAAAAAAAAATTCGCCAATTTGGCGTCAAATATTTGGCGATCAAAAGCTTGGCGATATATCGCCAAGTGGTCGCGCCAATTCATATCACTTTTGTTAACCAATTCATATCACCTTGCATTGAAAACACTGATTTACCCGATAAATGGGGTAAAACACCCCCTTAGAACATTCGAATGCAACCCCAAGGGAGATGGACAAAAATAAGCCAAAAGAGAAAATAAGAACAGTTTTGTTGATAACAGAAACCAACAGAAATCTTACCAAAGTTTAAAAGAAGAAGAAAGTTTTCTTTCCCAGCTTAAAAAACAAAACAATACATTTTCCGAAACGAAACACTTTAAAAAAACGATGCAATATCGAAATTGATACGATATTTCGTTAATCTGTGCTTTAGGTACCCTTTTCTCGCTAAATGAACGATAGGCGCGCCAAGCGTGGTAACCCTAGCTATTTTGCGTAGTTGACTTTTTGAAAACGCGCCAAGCAGGGTCCCAAAGCATCTTCACCGGGAAAAAGACAGGGTTGCCAGAGAATTGGAACAAAAAATACTATACCTCCTCTAAAAAAAATATTACAAAATACTACTGTTTCCAAACGTTGCCAAAATCAATGTTGCTGAAATGCGAAATCTATGAAAATGGAAAAAAAAAATCCGCCAAATCTTTTAATTAAGTCATTATTATATTGGAAACAGGGTTGCCAGAAAAATACTACGCTCCTTATTTGGGCCGAAAAAATACTACCGTAGAATCAAAAATACTACGTCTGGCAACCCTGGAAAAAGAACGAAACAAAAATAAGTATGAACACGTAACCATAGTAACAACATGAAAAGTTGATTTCCGTTGATAAAATAATTCTTTTCATCTCTCTTTTCAAACAAATTTTATTATCGAGCTGAACCATTTTAGAATCGTTTGGCTTGCTTTACTGAAGGTAAGCCTTGAATTTCGGGATTCTAAAAACAATTGTTACAGCTCTCCTGATGATCGTAGAAACTTCGAAAAAACTTCATTTTGTGCAGAAAATTCCAAGCTTTCGAATGACATAAGACTTGAAAATGTGTGTGAAATATTTCTTCCCTATTTTATCGAATTTCCGCTAAGAATTCGAATAGAAAAAGAACGAAATGGAATTTTCGAAAAATCGCTTCGAGGTGCAAAACTACATGCTACAAACTAATTTTGTGCCAAGTGGCATGAAAATCGACCGAACGGTTTTGGCGCTACGCGCGTAACAGACAGACAGAAGGACAGACAGAACCACCTTCAGCTTTATTATTAGTAGAGATTGTTACCGATTTTTTTCAATATGCAAAATGTATGATTTGATATTACAACTGCGTACATTCTTACTGCGTTCACAGTTATTTTGATGATTGCTTTTTGTAATACAGAATAACTTCTTAAGTGCTCTGATTTATTTATGTTATTCTCTCATGACACTAAGTGCGAATTAAAAATCTAAAAGGAAAGTTGATAAGAAATGCAGAACTATAATTTTAACAAACATAGAGTGATCAACTAAGGGCATAGAAATTCGAAAAAAAAAAAAAACGTTTCGGAAAAAATTAAAATAAACATTTCAGAAAAAAATAAAACAAACGTTACAGAAAAAAATAAAATAAACGTTTCAGAAAAAAATAAAACAAACGCTTCAGAAAAAATAAAAAACAATGTTTCAAAACCTGGCTGCAGTACAAAACTTTAACAGATCAAAAAAATTGAATTTGTGATTTTCATACTACTTATTTAATATTTTTTTTATCAATTAATTTTTATTTGTTTATTTTTCTCTTGTTTTTAGAAAAAAAATTTCCCGAGCTCGTATAAACAAATATTATTGAAAGTATATTTTTCTCGATCATGACTGAAAGCTGTTACTCATAGAATACCGCAGAAAAGAATAAAACTTCTGACACACTGACAAAACGGGAAAATCCGCTGACGACATTGGTCAAGCACCGTTACTACGGCAGTGACGATCCAGACGGAAACTACCAAGAAAGGTAAAAAGCTTCGGAAACAGGAAGACACACATTGTAATATTCTAATTCGAATAGAACCCGAACTACGTCAATAAACATCTCACCTTTGACCTGTCCATCGAAGTGCTGCAGGAAGACATCTTTCTCTTTCTTCATTACGAGTGCCATGAGCAAGCAATATATCTCAGAGCGATATTATCCACCCACACATTCCAATTGTTACTCCATTGCTCTTCGCCGGCTTTTGCCGTTCAACGACTCTCGCTTTGAATAGTCGCAAACGCGTCCTTCGCCATTGCGAGAAATGTTCTTTCGCTTTCCGCCGTCGATTGGTAGCGCCCTCTGCCGCCCGTTTCCATAACAACGCCTCTCGCCTGAATCCGAAAAATCCCTGTCTGTGACAATCCAATCCCGTCTCCATGAGAAACGGAGAGTATTTCGTGCAGTAGCAAAGAAATGATGCTAATTGCCGCTTAGGAAAATGAAATCACTACGAGCTTGGTGTGTACAATGTACCTTATTTGTTGTGAATGTTCAAATGTTGTTGGTACAATGTACCTTATCTGAAATGTGAACTGTTTTAAACTTATCGGTTTGTAATTATAATTAAAAAAAATATTTTTATTGCTGGAATAGAAACCCGCTACTCTCAAGAACGGTTCGCAGTCTGTTTTGGAGAGGTGTAAAATAAATTTAGGAAATTTTCTGAAGATTTTTTTTTACTTATTGTTTCGGCAAGGGTGAAAGGGGGGGGGGGGCGGTTTGTTGTATGGCAAGAAATTATTCTTAATCATCAGATTGATTTTGTCTTTCGAAGTTCAAGAAGATATGTTTCCGTTTATCCTACTGTAACAGATTTAATCCATCAAAAAAGTGTTTAAATCTATCCTATATGATGGTTTTACCGAAGGATACTAGTTAAACAGCAGTGCTTAATTTTAACTTCAATCCAAAAAGTTATTTGTTGTTCAAAAGTAAGGCAGACACACTTTTCGCCCCATTACACACAAGATCAATTATTATAAAGTCATAAATGTCCAAATGAACACTTTTTGTGAGTAAAAGTAATTTAAAAACACTGCTAATATATATCTTTCCTCAAAAGACAAGTTTAACTACATTGGCATTTTTAACATGAACTTAGTTTTCGATGGAATATTTGCTCTAGGTTTAAGGAAAAAAAAGTGTGCTACAGAATGCTGTAGTAAAGAAATTTTTCCGGGGGAGCTGAGTCGGTCTGAAATATTCCAGGGGGAGCCAGAGCTCCCCCAGCTCCCCGGTTCCTACGCCACTGATTTTAACCCCGACGCAAAAGGAGAGGAGCTGTAAGTTTGACTTGTCTGTCTGTAGCACCGTAGATCCTAAATAAATGAATTGAGTTTGATTTTTTTTTTAATTAATAAAATTATTTATTTATTTATTTATTCCTTCTTTTTTTTTGAAAGGTGACTTGATCCAGAGTATTTTTAGCTGAGTCTCTTCTTTGTAGGACTCTAATTTATAGAGATAATGATTTACAATCACACAATTTCGGTAGTAGAAACCTATTCGAACCTTTAAAATGTGGGTATCAATAAAAAAAAAACGAGTTTTTTTTTTTTTTTTTTTTTTTTTTTTTTTTAAGTAGAATTAGTTTGGAACTTCAAATTTGGAACTTTCAATTAAATCGGTCATTTGAAAAACACCTCATATTCAAAAAAGTAAACAATCGGGAAATAAAAAAAACAGCTGGTCCACAATTTAACATTATAATTTCTTATGAATTTTTTTTTATATACAATGGTTTGGTATGCTAATTCTACCAAAATACATTTTTATTATTTTTATTATGTTATTTTTCTAGCCTTCATCAATAATTTAATATGTCTCACTTGATTTTGGCCAAAAATGGACGTGAGGTTTTTCTCAAATGACTGCTTCAATTTCTCTAGAACTGAAATTACAACCGTTTTTTAGCAAATTTTAACTACAGATTTAAGCTATTTTTCGCATAATTATCAAGCATCTCACATTGTTGGCTAACAAAGAGAGAAAGAAGGCTTAAATGATTTCGAATTATTATTAGTTACCAGTTTCTATTGGCTAACAAAGAATTTGTCACTCATTTTAATATGTAACAAAGGCTTTCAAAACAATTTTCAATTTTCCGTTTTAATTCTGCTTTTACCACTAGCTAAACATAATATACCGTAAAATGGGGTGAATCGGAACACTTTTCAGCTTTAATTGTAAAAAAAACAGTTAAGGGATTTTTTTTAATTTGATTTTTTGGGTTAAAACTTTGGTTTTGCTTTGCTTTTGATATGCCAAGCAAAGAGAAAACATTTCGAACAGTTATTATTTATTTTCATAGAAATTTACGGGTGTTCCGAATCACCCCGCTGATAGGGGTCAATCGGAACACATGTTAAAATTTTTATTTTTTTCAATTTAACCTGCAATAGGTCTCACAAACATGAGTAATATTGATGGGGAAGAATAAGAACAGATACTTATTGTCAAATAAAAATTTATTTTTTGTACCAGTAAACGTTTATGATTTTTCAAAATTTAAAATGATTTTGAACTTATGAAGAATAAAAATTAATTTTAAGAAATGCTTTTGAGTTGAAATACAAAGCTGTAACATAAATTAAAGTCACTCATATCGTCCACAAATATGTACTTGTCCTTAAAACTATATTGCAGTTGTAGCTTGGCTTAAGTTTTTTCATAACATCTTCTGGGAGGAATGCTGTCTTTTCTTTAGTTTCTTGAAATCTCTGCGTTTTGGGGATTGTCCTGTAAGATTTTCCCACTTATTCATCACTGTTTGTGCGCTGGACTTTTGCTACATAAAGTTTGTATGACTTCCCCCCGTGTATTTTAGGTAAAAAGAAGACTCCTGGAGCAAAAATCTTTTTGAATCTGCAACTTTCTGTCATTCTAAGATCTACACTGGCGGAAAAAAAAATCCCAACAGCAAGAAAGACTTGCGCCAGAAAAACGAAATTTGGCAGGCGTGTTTTATTTATACACTGCGATGCAAAGGTTTTGAACAAATGGCAAAAATATGAATAAAAAGAAAACTACAATGAACTCTCACTTATGCGCCGGCCCAAGGGACCAACAGAAAAAGGCGCATAAGTGAGAGAGACGTATAAGTGAACAAGCCTATTTAAAGGACTAAAACGCAACATAGTTTCTAATGAGATAATGAATAAGAATGTTTCTATATAAAAGGGACATATTACTACGGTTTGGCAATTACTGTAACGTAACTGCAATGATTAAGAGAAAACAAAAGTTGTAGCATACCTAATTACAAACTGTTCTCTTTAAAACGATCCATAATAGGTAGTTTTCCCTCTCCGAACTCTAGTTCATGCGGAAAAAATATCTTCCGTGAGCAATAAAGCGAAAGATTAAAGAGGAAAGTGAAGAAAAATGCTTATTTTAAAGAAAATAAATATATATATATTTTTACATTTTATGGAAAATTCGGCGCATAAGTGAAATATTTATCTTTAGAGCGATGCATAAACGAATGATACTATCATTATTTTGCTATGGAATGTGCTGGGACCATTCAAAATCGTCGTATAAGTGAAAAAGGCGCATAAATGAGGCGGTGTATAAGTGAGAGTTCACTGTATTTAACGAAATGCTTTCAAATTTCTATTGTAGGTACACAATATGGTCCCAAATACGTGTCTGGAGTTCTTAAAAATATAACTGGAATCAAATTTTGGACATTACAAAAGACATTTTTTTTTCATTGTTGCAAAAGTTTAGACAATAGTCAGATTTTATGCAAATATCCCTTGAAATGTGATTGGCGAGGAAAGGCGGGACTTTATTATTCGAATATAAAGTGCAGAGAATGCTGAATAAATAATCAAAATCTCAAAAGCTCTGTAGTTCTCGTGTGCAGAAGACGATAAAGTTTGGAAGCCGAAATTTGAAAATAAACCTACTTTATTAATTTTTTGTCTTTTAAATCGGCTCTAGTATTTGTACTGGACATGGAAGCATTCTACATATTTGATTTTTCACAATTTCCAGAAAAAGTATGATTGTCTTCAGCTTTTCAAAAATATTAAATTTAAAATATTTAGAAAGAAAAAGCTACAAACCTTCAAGGATTAATGTGCGACGAAAGGTTGAAAAAAACTTACGATCATATCGTTAGTTCATAAAAATTAATCGCAGTAGCTTTTAGTATAAATTCTCAAATTATTTTATTTATTTAATTCTTTTATTTTGTAATTAGATTTTTTTTTTTTACTTTGCCACTATTATTGCTTTATTATAATTGAAAATAACATACAATAAATAACCTATCTAACATTGGCGAAAGTGTTCTTCTAGACAATGTAAACATCTGTCCCCATGAATCGTCGCAACTTAGCCATGCTTTTTTTTTTTTTTTTGAAAGAGAGTTTGAATGTGTGTAAAGAAATTTTGAATCTTGCACTTTGTTTCGTTCTTTCTTCTTGTAATCCCTTCCTTTCAGAAAAGATATTTCTCTGCTATTAGAATCTGTTCACGTCTGTCACGCCGCTCCGTAACTCCTCGAAAACATGTTGAGCATGACCCTCAATAACATTCAATCGAGTCTCGATAACTCGAAACTTTATAAACTCAAATATACCTTTATTTTAAAGTTTTCATTTGGTCCCAAATTCTTGAAAAGACGGTAGGAACTGCTTGTAACTCGAACTGTCAATAACTCTAAGCTTTTAGCCGGTCCCTTGGGACTATGAGCTATTGAGACTCGACTGTATTTAAGATGTTAATTTGCATCTTTAGAAAGTGTATTTTGTTTTTTGGAATTTAAGTAAAACTTTAAGTTAATTATTTAGATATAAGTTTATTAATTTATTTTTTAAAGTGAACATGTTTAGAATAATTTTTAATAATAATAATAATATATCGGTCATTTCAGCGAAAATGGTACAAATCAGTCCCGATACTTCAGAATTTTGGTAATTAATTTTAATATTTACCACCGATTAATTGTATTTTTTTATTTGTTCTCCATCTAATTGTGTATAACCAAGTATTTCTTATTTAGGCATAAGCCATTTATAGAGGACTCAAAAAAAAAAAAAAAAAATCTTTGGCAAAAGAAGAAAAAAATGATCTGCCCCAGCTTCAAATTGCAAGGACTTAAAATGCAATTTAAGATTAAGCTGAAATGCAACAACAACATCATTTGCAATGCACAGCACAAAAAATGCTTGACACCCTTACAGCTGATTTTTATGTATGTAAACAAAAAAATCTTGGAAAAAAAAAATATTTATCTTTGTCCCTAGATTTTTTATGTTTCAAACTGTCCACTCTGTTACAAGCCTTTCAGAAGTAAAACAAGCAATTGCATTCAATGTGATATTTTTTTAAAGAAATACAAGTAATGGATAGTAATGTAGTTAACTACACCAACTACTTTTTTAAAAACGTAGCGACTACAAACTACTTTTGAATTGTAGTCGCTACTTCGCTACTTTTTAAAAATAAATAAATAAAAAGCATACATCGTTTGAGGATTGACCAAAAAATTCGAAAAATGGTTTACATTAATGAATTAAATTATTTGAATATGGAATAGAATTAGGAATTGTCTTTAAATTTTTTTGTTGCTTTTACCTCTGCTAAAATTTGTCCTTTTTCGATTTTTTTACGATTTTTACGAATATTCGCCACAAAAAAGGATTCAAAAGTTGAAAGATTGAAACAATTCAACCTTCATTTTTTTTTTTTTTTTTTTTTTTTTTTTTTTTTTTTTTTTTTTTTTTTTTTAATTTCTTGCTAGGGAATATTTAAGAACATGAAAATTATTTGAAGGAATATAAAAATTATGATGCCAAATAAACCAATGACATAAAACAGATAGAATTTATTTCATCAAAATGATGTATCTATCTAAGGGATCAACATATATTTTTTATGATTTTTATTTCTCATTACGTCCGCTGCTGTACTCGTTCAAGATTTGCACCAGTCAGAGTCAATTAAACCTTGCTTTTTTCCTTCGTTCTCTTTTTTTTTTTCATTTCTTCATTTATCTTTTTTTGATTTAAAAGTAGTTTCCAGAAATCGCTACAAACAGTGGCATAACTATGGGGGGTGTTTTGGGGACAACCCCCCCCCCCCGAAACGTTGGTCCAAAAAATGCAAAAATGAGGTGAAAAAATATAAAAAATCCTAAAATGAAAAAGTACGATTCTCCTGCGAATATCATAGTATTACAGACTTCATTGCCACCCCCCTCCCCTTCCCAGAACGATTAAGGATCGTTTTTTAGGAAAAAAAATGTCAACATTTTCCGGGGGTAGGCCTCCAAACCCCCCATTATCATCGAAATTCGTCTGAAATTGCGTTTTTAGAGCTTAAATTTCGAAAAAATCGCTTGGAAGAATTTCTGTCATCCTATCACTTTCTTTCACATTATTAAAATCGTGTTTTACTGACTGAGTAACAGATCGAACATCCTCTCCTGGAACATCACCAAGATAGTCTAGAATGAAGTTTTTAAAGGTACAATTTTTGAAAATTTTCGGGGGCGAACTCCCGGACGCATTTAAGCATACCGTACTCGATTTTGGACATGCGAAAAGATGCATGCCTATCATTGGTCGAATTGCTGTCACTCAATCGCCTATCGCCGCCCATAGGTTCGGAAAGTACGGGAAGTGAAAGAAAAATGTCAAAACAGAGTGTAAACATCGTGCTAGGAGGGGGGGGGCGGTAGGTATTAGCTGCCTTGTCATCGTAAAATAAATAAACATTTACAATTGTTAGAATCAAGCTAAAAAGTGTTTTATTTCAAAAATAAACATAGAAATAACTTCTATGCAAATTTATCCCAAAACACGTAGTAGTGCCATCTATATGTACACATGGAAAGCAATTTACGGAAATGCAATTTTCTTTTAAAACGTAAAACTAGTGCTCCAAATGAATTCGATTACTGTTCTTGATTGATAGGAGAAAGGAATGTTCGCTCCATTCTAAAACAGTTCTGAGAGTGCTACAAAAATACTATATTTTATATTTTTACATACTTTTGATTTTTTTTTCTTTTTTTTGCGAACAAGATAGTATCTTACAAATTTATTTTTAAGTAAAAGGGGGAAAATATAAACTGTTTACTTAAGTGTTTGTGTTTTAAGGTATAGATATTCTTTTATAATTACTCTTAATGAGATATGTGTACATATATGAGCATCTGTTTTATCAGTTCAAGGATTATTAATCATTAGACAGTTAAAAATGTTCATATGCATTTTCTTTAAACAGGAATTTCTATAAATCGTTTTTAGTGATTATCCGACAAATTATTAATGAAGAAATTTTCTGGATTACTTGCTCTGATGAAGTATCTCGTACGGACAAGGTATAAAAATTTTAAATGAAGAAATTAAATGATTTAGTCCCCTTAAAAACGTATTTATTAGGTTTCGTTTAACATCTCGTCTAATTAAAAAAATAAAAACCAGTTTAGTGTCGAGTACTTAGTGCTACCTTAAAATAGGAATTTTTTCCCTCTCATAATTTTCAGTTACATCAAACATTCATGGAGTAAAAAGAATGCAAGACAAGCAGAAGAACAAATTATGTATTTATGTATCCCAAAGTTATTCACTGATACCACTAACGATTTACCAGAATAGGAAACGAAATGGAATATTTATATCTATTAAAATTCACACGCTTGAAAGGAACATTAAATTCAGCGGACTTACAGAAATCGACAGCTATAATTTCCAAATTTTTATAACCTTGTTAAAAGCTTTATTGATGTATAACAGCCCCTCTCTTTGCAAAATAATATATTTTACAAATG